>CAUYRH010092709.1:0-12136 GCA_963574655.1 Perodicticus potto | reverse complement strand
CATTTACATAGGTAGATATCAGGACCTTACTGTAGAAAATATAACAATTCTTACATATGATTTCCCTGGAACATAATGGAGTTTCAGAAATTACAAAAGATGTCAAGATCCATAGTTTGCTTCATCAAATGCTTTTCTAGCTCATTTCAATTCTTCACTCATAGTAAACAAGTCTTTAACCCTAGCTAACTTCCTGGGGTCCTCTTGAATCAAGAAGATGACATCTTCAACTCATCCTGGACCTTGTCTGCCAATAGACATGGCCTTGTGAGTCTTTTCAGTAATGAATTCTATCACAGTAGATATTCTTCAAGAGGAGATATTCTTCAAAAAGCTCTACTGACTTACTATAAGGATTCTTTTCATCTGCAAAGCCATACATTATACATGTCAATTCTTCAGAAAAAAGTCTCTGTGTTTTACCCTGTCCACCTTCCACACCTCCTCTAATTTCTTCATTTTCTTCCTCAAAAGCAGGGTCTTGCTCCTCATCTGCTACCCCATCAGCCCATCAGCCTACAGCACCCAACAGGCTCTCATCCAGCAGGTATCACTACTTGCACAGCCTCACTTCCAGTGACTTCCATGTTAAAGTGAGTTTTGATTGTATTTTATTTTATTTTATAACTAAAATATTTAACAGTTTTATTTTCACATTTCACAATACAAATGAAAACTGCCCCTTTTGGGGGTTTACTTCTTCCCTTCAAAACTATTCTGTCTTTGAGAGGAAGGAAGAGCAAGTCTTCCTTACCATGCTATTCAGAAAATACCCAGAGTCATAGCACCACGATCTCCTGGTGGAAGAGAACAAGTAATATGAAATGGACATAAAGAAAACTCCCCTCTACCCTTATCTGTCTAGTCAAGTCATTCCAGGACCAGTGGGCACCAACATGGGACCAGCAGGAGGCCCAGGCATCATTGGCATGTGACCTCCCAAGGTTGGCCTCATTCCAGTAGCAGGTCCCACTGGCATCATCTCAGGAGGAGGAGGACCCATCATTGGCATCATGAGAGGGCCCCACATGTGGGGTGCGGGCATCATACCAGGATGAGGAGGACCCAAAGATTGGGGGGATATGGAATTATTGCCCCTGCAGGAGGAGGAGCAGAGAATGAAGTAGGAGGTATTTTTCCTTGTTGAAATGCAGCTGTTGTTTTGTCAGTCAGGCTCTTCCATCCATTTCTGACAGTAGTCCCTCACATTCTCTTTGTGCTTCCTCCCACTGCAGTGTGTCTTTCTCATAGACAGAGAGTCATGGGTGAGATATGTATCGCAGTAGTCACAATAAAACTTGGGCATATTCCCTCCTGGCCAGTGGCAACTCCTTTGTAATGTGAGTTTTTTAAAAACGAGCATCCATACCAGTGTGGGAGAAAGAACGGTAGAGTGGGGGAAGGAAGTCTGCTCTATTGGTAATAAAGCTCCAAGTTCATCCCATCCTGGATTTCATAGTCCCCTAGAGACATGTGGTCCTAAAAAATCGTGCACCACTTCTTAAGGACAATCTTGTTCCAATGGGTGCCAGTTTGGGCTGCAATCAGCTTCTTAAGGTTCCCAATGGTGTCACTGGTGTTGCATTTAACACGGACCTTCTTCCCCAGATGGTTGTTGCAAACAACCTCGATCATCCCAGCTCGAGCTCCAAACTCAAACTTTCAACCTGCAAGTGCCACAACCTCCAACCTCAAAAACTCGGATGGACAAGATTTTAAAAACCACGAGAGATTCTTTTGTAATCTCCACGCATTTGCAAACCACTGGAAGGCACATCCAATCTCTACTTTAACCTTTCAGAGCAACCTGTTGGTTTGTTTTTAAGACAGAGTCTCACCCTGTTGCCCAGGCTACAGTGCTCTGGCATCAGCATAGCTCACAGCAACTTCCAACTCCTGGGTTCAAGTGATTCTTCTGCTTCTTCCTTTCTGAGTAGCTGGGACTACAGGCACCTGCCACCATGCCTGGCTAGTTTTTCTATTTTTAGTAGAGTCAGAGTCTCACTCACTGGTCTTGAACTGCTGAGCTGAAGGGATCCTCCCACCTTGGTCTCCCAGAATGCTAGGATTACAGGTGTGAGCCACTGTGCTCAGCCAGGTGTTCTTTTTGTCATTAATCTTTTTTTTTTTTTTTTGAGACAGAGCCTCAAGCTGTCGCCTTGGGTAGAGTACTATGGCATCACAGCTCACAGCAACCCCTAATTCCTGGGCTTAAGCGATTCTCTTGCCTCAGTCTCCCAAGTAGCTGGGACTATAGGTGCCGGCCACAACGCCCGGTGATTTTCTGGTTGTAGCTGTCATTGTTGTTTGGCAGGCCCGGGTGGGATTCGAACCTGCCAGCTCTGGTGTATGTGGCTGGCGTCTTAGCTGCTTGAGCTATAGGTGCCAAGCCTTTGTCATCAATCTTTATCTTATATGTACACTTTATATATATTTCTGTACACAAAATACTTAAGTATTTATAAAGCATGTAGAACTCAATTCTAAGGGAACTGGCCAGTGCTCATCCAGGAATGGGGAACTTGTGGCTTTCTAGGTCTTCAGGTATGGCCTTCTGACGGAATCCAAATTTTACAGAACAAATTCTTTTATGAAAAGGGGTGCAGCAAAGAAACTTTTCTTGCTTTCTATGGTGCTTAAAAAAGAACAATCTTGAAATCAGGAAGCCTCAGGCTCCCCAGCCCCTGCTGTCCAGAAAGATAACAGGGAGAAATGTTATCTTCTATGAAGGATTCTAAAATCAGTACAAGATGCAATAGTCATATAAATCAGTAGATATCCCTAAAACCACCTATAAAGTAGTTTACATGGTCAACCTACCAGATGTATTACACACTGAAACACTTTTCTTTTTTTCCTTTACAGCCAATTTTCCTTCTTTGTTTGCACCCCAGGTAACATAGGAGGCTTAGTAGAGGTCACGATGTAGAATCACTATCACAGAATCACACAAACTGGCTATGTCAATGGGTCCTAAACTTTACTACTCATTGAGGATCCTTAAATAATGGTGAGGCCTGGCTCCTACCCCAGATTTCTTGAGTTTGGTATACAGTTGGATCTAGGCATCAAACAAATTTTAAAGCTCCCCAAGTACTTCTTATATGCATCAATATTTGAGAACTACTGGCCAAAGCCTTACTCTATGAGTAGATTTGTTTCCACTATACAATTTTTCTTTCCAACTTTTTTTCTTTTTCAAGTATACTAAATGTGGGAAACAACACCATTGGATGGAACAGAAAGAACAGCTTCAGGGATTCATCCCATAACTTTTGGTCATGTGCAAACTGGCATGTAAACAAAGAAAGCTGATCTACAAAGAGGAGAGTATAGATTATTGTGGAAATGAAAGAAGAAATGATGTCAAGATAGGCCTCAGCTTGTAAGGGCTTTTCAGTTTCCATGTGGCCTAACTGTACTTCTCTGACTTCCTTTGAAATCTCTGCATCTTTACAATAACCCTCTCTTTTCTTAACTAATCTCAGATTTGTTTTATTTTGTTGGAACAAAAGAGCCCTACTAGATTTAGATTGCTTACAGTTAGCTATTTGTTTTTTCACATTTAGCTATTTTAATCACACTAATATTTTACTTTAAAAAAAAACACATGATAGCGTGAGCCTTCATTTACATAGCACTAACACGTAATGCCACCTAGTGGCAGCATACCTACCTGAACATGGGATAAATTTTTTAGAAAAAAACTTTTCAGAAATTAAAAATCATGAACGCACATTCTTTAACAGTTTTCCACTCCTTTTAGGATAAAATCCACACTACTTTATATTACACATACGACTCCTCATTATCTGATCCCAGCCTGTGTTTCCCATCTACTTTTCTGCGGTACAGCTTAAACCTCTATGTTCCATTAAGGCAATGATGATCATAAGTGGCTAACATTTCTTGAACACTTCTTATGGAATGCCAATATTCTAAGTGCTTTTATATGTACTGGTGAGTTCTCACTACATCCCCAAGTACCAACACGGGTACCATAATTGTTCTCATTTTCCAGATGAAGAACAGAGGCACGGAGAGGTTAAATCCTAAAGTCAGAAAGCTGGTAAATGGCAGAGCCAAGACTACATCCTAGATAATCTGGTCTTGTCCAATCCCATAGCCACTACCATTATACTACTTATCACAATAAAATCTTTAAAAAATCCCACTAATATGTCTCCTAAGGAACTTCTAATATACGATATCCTACAGAGATTTCACAATCTTGCCTAAGGAGAACAACTGCAACTGTTCCTCTTCTTTAATTATAGAAAATGTTACTTAGTGGTAACATCAACCTTCATTCCAAGCTAACTCGCCTTTACCTTGCAGATCCAACCAATCGCCAAGCTATGCTGACTTTACCTTTTAAATATTTATTTCTGCCACTTCTGTTCCTACATGATTCTCTCTCATTTGTACTATTTCCATAGCCTCCTAAATGGTTTTGTCTTCCTCAACCTATCTTCTACTTAACTACCAAAGTGATTTATCTAGAATGCAAATCTATATAGCCATATTAGCCCCAACTAGCTTAAAACGTATCAGTAGATCCCTGCAACCTATAGGATAAAATTCCATCTCCCTAACATGAGATCCAAGGATCTTCAAGACGGAGTCCTGGCCTACTCCTCCAAGCCTCATCTCTTGCTACAACTAGCTCATAGCTTTAAGCTCCAATAATACCAAATAACACAATACCTACACTTTCCCCTAAACAAGTCAAACTATTCAACACCTTTACTCTTTCATCGTGTCTAATTCTCCAGGAAGCTTCTACTCAACCACCACTCCTTTCTTACCTGGGTAGTTTTCCCCCATTCTTTAAGATTTCATTCAGTGTTTATCTATCCAGAAAGTCTTCCCTAACTGCCAAGATGGAATCAGATATCCCTCTCCTCTGTGTTTTTCACAGGCTCAGAATTATACTAGTCATCTTATATTTATAGTTATCTGCTTTAACTAGATAAAGCTTATGCTTGGAAGAGTCTATGTCTCTCATCTCTCTCTCCCTCATATCCAAGTCTAGCACAGTGCCTGGCAAGTTAAAAACACTCAATTATATTTACAAATGAGTAAATAAATGGTTCCCTGTACTTCACTCTGAAAACTTAGTATATTGTGGCTGACTTTCTGCTCCATTAGAATGTGAAAGTATTACAAGCAGGCCTATCTCTGAATTCCCAATGATGTTCATAACATAGAGGCTCAAGTAAATATTAAATCAATTAATAATTCTAGGATTTGATCTGAAAGACTACAGAATACACTGGCAAGGAAAACAGATAGAAGATGAGAGGACATGGGTCAGATCTAGAAAGGGAAGGAAAAGATTTCAAATGAGACAAATTTTACATAAAATTTTATATAAAAATTAATAGCTGTGGTTATAAGTATGCAGAATAAAGGAAAATAATCACAGAATAATTCAAAAGAATATTCAACCAACATGCTTTCTGAATATAGGTATAAACTACCAAGCCTAAAAAATAACATGAGACAGAAAAGAAAACTTAGATCATTTTAAAAATCTAAATCGTAGAGGCTCTTCTGTCATAAGATTAAAATCTTGACACCTATTAAATTTATTACATCCTCTGAATATGTGAAAAACATATTCTTCTCAGATAAAAAAAACTCAAACTATCTTTTCTTGTTCTTGAACTTTGTTATAAAAATTGTTAATCATTGTTTCAAGTAGAAAAGTGAGTTTTCTTGTTAAAATGATGTCATTATATGCTTGGGTATGAAATGTTTTCATTATTAAAGTAATTTATACAAATTAAAATTAAATTTTAGTTGGGCAAAAATAAAAAATTTCACACCAAAAATATTTCCAATATTTTTAAGTTGTCTACAAACAGAAAATAGGCTTTCTATAACTTTCAGCCAAGACCTTTTACCTTATATAACAACACCCAGTAGATAATTTTTAATGCATTATTACACTTTCTGATACCTTGCTCTTTAGAACATTTACTAATTTATTTCACTCTCACGAAAATAAGATATTCGCTCTCTCCTCTCTCTCCCTTTTGTCTCTTTCTCTCTCTTTCTTCCCTCCTCCTCAATGCTGCTCTACAGCATCCCCCGCCAATAAAGACCTTTCGTACAAAAAAAAGACAATAAGATATTCATATATAGTCAACAGAATAAAAATGGTGCAGGAATTAACTGAAAGCACTGCCCCATGACCACTGCAATCCCCCATATCTCCTTCACACACTTTCCAACATTAAATTTAATTATTGATATATATGGAGAACTAATATTTTAGTTATAATTAGTTCACTATCTTCCCTAGGGAAACAACTAATAAGGCAGTACCAATTTGAATAAAAGCAAGACCCCTGTGGAATAACCACAGCCTAATTACAGATCCCACAGTGAATAATCTTTTGTAAACAATGAGGAATTTTGTAGTGTGTTCAGTATCAAAAAATATAAAGAAAACCTAGATTTTATATCTCATTAGCTTTTCAAAGATCTGTAAATCAGCGAACCTATCCAACCAATACAATTTATATATTCCGATCTTTATAGATTAGGACTTTGTACAGTCAAGTTAGCGTAGTTATAAATAGTCAAAATAACTTTAGGGTCTTTAAGAAATAATCTCTTAAGAGGGGAAACGTTTACAGAGAAACTCTTAGGCCACATGAAAATCTCAGTGAACCCTAATAGGAATCATAACTCTAGTAGCAACTGAAAAGACACACTACATTGTTCATGAACAAAGAGGATAAAGGAATTTTACATGTTACAAAAGAAATCTATAGATTTAAATAAATAACCTAGGCAATAGCAGCCTTGTAACAATGCTAAATATTTGAATAATCCAAATATTTAACACTTTTGAATAGTGTTAATCCCATGTGCAAATCAATCAAAGCTTTATGCAGTGTATCTCAAAGGCCATTAAGCATCCTCAACTATATTTTTGTGATGAATACTACAAAAACAAAAAGACAGCTGGGCACCGTGGCTCACACCTGTAATCCTAGCACTCTGGGAGGCCAAGGCAGGTGGATTGCTTGAGTTCAGGAGTTTCAGACCAGCCTGGGCAGAGTGAGACCCAGTCTCCATTAAAAAAAAAAAAAAAAAAGCTGGGCACTGTGGTGGATGCCTTTAGTCCCAGCTACTCGGAAGGCTGAGGCAAGAGGATAACTTGAGCCCAAGAGTATGAGCTATGACACAACGGCACTCTACCAAGGGTGACAAGGCAACAAAGTGAGATGCTGTCTCAAAAACAAACAAACAAAAAAAGCAATCAATATGACAACAAAACATCTTACACTGGTGAATTATCTGTATTAATCCTTCGTGTTCATATATATGTGTGTGTGTATATTTTATATATATATATATATGTCAAAAAAATGACTGGTCTTTTCATTACTAGATGCTATTTTCTCCCCACAATGGAAAGGGACTGGTAATGATTAAGCCAAAAAATCAACAGGTGCCCCTCTGACCAACTGCATACACTTGTAAAACAGCTGACCATGGAAGGGAAGGACTCATTGGCCCAAAAAGAAATCAAACTTTAGCATCATGCTCTAATCAACTTACCAAGAACCTATTATTATTATTATTCTTTCTTTTTTTTTTTTTTGCAGTTTTTGGCCAGGGCTGGGTTTGAGCCTCCAGCATAAGGGGCCGGCGCCTTACTCCTTTGAGCCATAGGAGCCGCCCAAGAACCTATTATTTAAGGGAAACAACAATTTAATTTTGGCAGAGCCCAGAAGGCCAAAAAAAAAAAATCAAGATTTCAGAAGATAATCCCACTGGAGATATATGTTTCTCTCTGTTCCTCCCTTATGCTTGAGTGCACATGCTCCCTTGACAAATACACAGATAAGATATATAGTATATAAATAAATTATACACACAATTAATAATTAGTATTATATAAAGGAAGTTGGTAACAACCCAATTAAAAAATGGGCAAAATACCTGAACAGTCATGTCATCAAAGATCTACAAATGGCCAAAAAAGCACATGGAAAAATGCTGAACATCATTCATTAGTCATTAGGAAAATGCAAATCAAAACCACAACGAAATCCACTTCACATCCATCACGATGGCTATAATTAAAAAAAAAAAAAAAATGGAAAACACAGCCATTGGGGAGAGTACAGAGAAACTGGAACCATAATACATTGCCGATGGGAATTTTAAAAGGTACTTAAATACCATTAAGTTGCCACCATGGCAACAGTTTGGTGATGTGTCAAAAAGTTAAATGTAGAATTACCATATGACCTAGCAGTTCTACTCCTAGGTATATACCCAGGAGAAGTAAAAACAGGTATTCAAATGCCTGTTCACAGTAGTACCATTCAGAATAGCCGTAAGGCCCAAACAACCCAAATGCCCATCAATTAAACAGGCAAACAAACTGTGGTACATACACACAATGCAATATTATTCGACCATAAAAGAGAATGTAGTACTAATACATGCTACAACATGGATGAACTTCAAAAGACATTACACTACAGTGTGGTGGCTCACACATATCATCCGAGCACTTTGGGAAGCCCAGGCAGGAGGAATACTTGAGACTAGGAGTTCACTTGAGACCAGCCTAGCAATATGGTAAGATCCCACCTGTACAAAAATATGGAGAATAGGTAAATCCACAGAAAAGAAAGCAGATTGGTGGTTGCTGGTGGCTGGAGGCAGGAGGCAATGAAGAGTACCTGCTTAATAGGTACAAGGTTTTTATTCTGGGATGATAAAAATGTTTTGGAACTAGACAGAAATGGTGGTTAAGTAACACATTAAGCTAATGAACTGTTCACTTTAAGATGGTTAATTTTTATGTGAATTTCACTTGTTAAAAAAAAGTATAATCATAGCTTCTTCATATTTAGCAAATGGAAAACTCAAAATCTCTCAATCATTATTTGATTTATCCTTCAAAACACCTGTTAAGAGCCACATATTATGTTAGGATGATTCTAACAGACAGTAACATACCGAATTTGTGATAATTTAAATAAATGCTTAAGTAAAAAAAACCATAGCTGTGATTGTAATTTAAAAATGTTGATTGAGCAAATGAGCAAATAAATGTCTCCAAAGACCGAATGCCTTTTCTAGTAGGCCAAATAGCAATATTATAAATTCTCTTTCTCCCTGTCTTTCACGTACATACCAGATGCCAAATAATCTTTAAAAATAAACTTTGAGGCCAGGCACCGTGGCTCACACCTGTATTCCTAGCACTCTGGGAGGCCAACGTGGGCAGATCGCCTGAGCTCAGAAGTTGGAGACCAGCCTGAGTAAGAGTAAGACCTCATCCGTACTAAAAAACAAACAAACAAACAAAAATAATAAATAAAAACCTAGCAGGGTGTTGTGGGGAGTACCTGTAGTCCCAGCTACTGAGGAGGCTGAGGCAAGAGGATAGCTCGAACCCAGGAGTTTGAGGTTGCAGTGAGCTATGACGCCACAGCACTCTACCCAGGGTGCAAAGTAAGAATGCTGTCTCAAAATAAATAAATAAATGAAATTAAAAAAAAATTAACTTCGAAAAATTCTATAACTTTTCCAAAATTAAAGTTTTTATAGGGATGCTACCAATAAGGTGCCTAATTTTAATTTTAGTAGAATCTTAACAAGAAATGAACACAAATAATGTCCCTTATCATTTAATGTTTAACAATCAAAATATTTTTTAGCTTCCATTTTATAAAAAATTCATTTATATTTCAATCAGTAGCCTATAATATGTTGTAGTCACAGGTTAGCTCTCAATGCAACTCTTTTTCTTTATATTAAATAAGAGATGCTTTTGTCTGAAAACAATTTTTGTTCCACTCTTATCCTGTTTCAATCACTTGGATGTATCCTTTTGCACTTCCTCGTTTCCAAGTGCTGTCATTTAACTTTCAGTTTCACTGACAGGACACCACATTCTTTCTTCCATATCATCTCTCTAAACATAACGTTTTGTTTTGTTTCAACAAACCCTGAAGGTCATGAGCTAGTTTTAAGTCACAGGCAGCACACCTGTTGAAATGTATGTTGACAAAAGTATAAAGTGCTGCATCTACTTTGAAAGCTAAGTCTGTTACACATAAGTATAAAAAACTGGAAAGTTTAAAAGAAAACACATAGCAAGAACAACTTTCGTAGTTATGGAACAGCGTTATCTGAAATATGCAAAGAACGATTTACATCATAACCAAGTTTGCCTGCCAAAGGGGAAAATAACTGAAAAGTCCTGCCATCAATAACCTACTATACAGCTTCCAAGGAGAATCGTCTTTTTTTGCACACAATTGGCACTCCTCTTCAAACTGAAAATGCTTATTATACAATCATATACAGTAGAACCTCTGTAAACTGACCCAAGAGACTGTAACAAACAAGTCAACATAAATAAGTAGGCCTACTATACTGATATGTATCTGTAGTACATGTCCAGTCTACAAAAATTAGGTTAACCTAAGGAAGTGGTCAATGCAGGGAGGTGAGCAAATGTGCTCAATCAACATTTTAAAATTACAACCACAGCTATGGATTTTTTTTTACTTAAGCATTTATTTAAATTATCACAAATTCATTATGTTACTATCTGTTAGAATAATCTAACTATAGCTATGGAGGTTCTACTGTAACTACAAATTCTTTCAATAGGCAAGAATTTTAACAATTATTCAACAAATAATACCAATCATGTAAATGATGACCAGAAATAATTTTATATTAAATATACAACTCCATTTAATTTTGTTCACTTAAATTACAGTATTTCCTTTAAATGAGGAATAACAAATAATTTTACTTGGAAAAAATGAAGTCATTTAAAGTGTGGTTAGTATAGTCTGTTTCAACAGAAGGACAACCTATATGGAGGTGTCCCATCAGCACATTGTTAATGGACTTAACCCAGCTCTGAAAATATTTTCTTAATACATAATGTAGTAATGTCTTACATCCCTCAGGCTCAGAAGTCCTGCAACATCAATACCAAGGACACAGCTGAGGATCCAATAAAAAACTAAAAGGGATCAAATGGCAGAATAACTAAACCGCCATAAAGCCAATTTCACCAAGTTCCATGGGTCCTTGACTGTTTAAAAAGTATTCTATCAACCCCAGCTTCTGGATTCTTTATTCACAGCAAGTCTAAACCAGAAAATAAGGGGAAGAGGCAGATAAGAAGAAGCAAGGCAAGATAAGTATGTTCATAGCTATAAGAACTAAGAGCAACAAAAGAATAAGAACAATGAAAATGAAAAGACGATCTATAAGGGTCTAATAATATAGAATCTCAACTACAAGCAGCATTAGCGTTAGAATTACAATTTCAGGACCACACTAAAGTAGAAAACTTAACTATTCTGTGCCTCATTTTCATGTGATAATTGTCATACAATATAACATGTGCTTTAATATACTGTATTTGATAAGCCTTTATTATTTTTAAAAGTGGCATTGAAGTATTTTTTCCTGGTCATAAAAGAAATATAGAGAATTTGGAAAATACCAAAAGCGAAAAGAAAATTAAAATTACCTATAACTCATCACTCAGAGATAACCAACACTTACATCTCCGTGCATTTATTTTTCAAGGGTCTTCATATATAAATATGTACATCTATTTTTTTAGGTAACTTTTTTTTTTAAGCCTGGCATTACCTGTGGGCATTTTCCCAATTCCAAAAGTCTCTGTAGAATTACATATGTTAATGTTAAGAAGTATTATAATTTATTCTATTATTATGATTTTGGTTATATGAAACATTTTATAAAGTCCGCTGTATGCATGACAATCTAGTAAAAATGATCATTTATAAAGTCTACAGAAACTTTAATTGAAGAGTTGACCAATAAATTACCCCAGAAAAAGATTATAAAGTTGTGGTTTGTAAAACTAGATTACCAAATACAATATTTAAATAAAATGAACAAATGAGACATTTGGAGAACCAAGAATCTGAATTTTTGAAAATGATCATTTTAAGTTTCTTCTGATGTCAACAAGATACTGCCAATTTGGCTCGGCGCCTGTGGTTCAACGGGCTAAGGTGCCAGCCATGTACACCTGAGCTGGCGGGTTCGAATCCAGCCCGGGCCTGCCAAACAACAATGGTGGCTGCAACCAAAAAAT
>CAUYRH010092708.1:0-10968 GCA_963574655.1 Perodicticus potto | reverse complement strand
TGGCTCAACGGGCTAAGGCGCCAGCCACGTACACCTGAGCTGGCGGGTTCGAATCCAGCCCGGGCCCGCCAAACAACAATGACGGCTGCAACCAAAAAATGGCCAGGCGTTGTGGTGGGCGCCTGTAGTCCCAGCTACTTGGGAGGCAGGAGACTCGCTTGAGCCCAGGAATTGGAGGTTGCTGTGAGCTGTGATGCCACAGCACTCTATCCAGGGTGACAGCTTGAGACTTTGTCTCAAAAAAAAAAAAAAAATAAATTAATTAATTAAACACGCCAGAGGAACTAAGTACCTGACACCTATTATGTACGAAAACTACATAGTGTCTATTTTTGTGTTAGGCTAAGTAGTGTCCTTCAACAGGGAAGATTTTGCCATTTCTGTGATCATGCCTCTTGGTATCGAATTATGAACATAATGGTGGTGATAGCTACCATTAATTGAGGACTCACCATGCACCAAGCTTTTACTGGATGAACCTTTTACTTTTGTTACCACTACTTCAGTCTCGTGAAGACAACCTGCCTAGCGAAGTTGAATTGTTCACGTGTAAAGAAGGAACAAGTTGATAAGGTGGGAAGGTAGGCAGGCATTGCTGGGGACTGGGGTTCTTAAGATTTTGTGTAAATCTCTGCACTTTTTCTCTTTCATTTATACTAGGAGTCATAGAAAGGTGTTTTCAGTGAAGGTAGGGGTGGGTGGCAGAGGGAAATATTTGGAGTCCCTAAATGAGGAGATCCAGTTTAAAACTTTTCAAGATTAGAAAACTGTAAGACGGTAAACAAACAAACAACAAAAAAACGTGTAAGACGGGGCGGTGCCTGTGGCTAAGAGGGTAGACGCCCGTTCCACATACTGAGGGGGGCGGGTTCAAACCTGGCCCCAGCCAAACTGCAACAAAAATGTAGCCGGGCACCTGTAGTCACAGCTACTCGGAACGCTGAAGCAAGACAATTGCCTAAGCCCAGGAGTTGGAGGTTGCTGTGAGCTGTGTGATGCCACGGCACTCTACCAAGGGCGATAAAGTGAGACTCTTGTCTCTACAAAAAAAAAAACAAAAAAACAAAACAAAACTGTAAGACAAGCCAGGTGGGGTGGCTCAATCCTGTAATCCTAGCACTCTGGGAGGCTGAGGCTGGTGGATTGCCTGAACTCTGGAGTCAGAGACCAGCCTGAGCAACAGTGAGACACCCCCCTATCTCTACTAAGAATAGTCTCTGCTAAAAATAGAAAAACTAGCTACCAGTTGTGGCAAACACCTGTAGTCCCAGCTACTTGGGAGGCTGAGGCAAGTGGATCTCTTGAGGCCAGGATTTGAAGTTGCTTTGAGCTCTGGTGCCATGGCACTCTACCCAGGATGATAAAGTGAGACTCTAAAGAAAAACCTTTGTAATGAAAAAATAAAAAAACCTGTAAGGCTGACTTAAAGCAAACAAAAATAACTGTAAGGCTTACTGCCTTGTTCAGAGTTTATCTGTGGGATATAGCAAACTTGTTTACATGGTATGTTGAGGACTTTTAGAGGTTACTTATAGAACTCAGCTGAAGACAGGTTGTGTGGGCTCTCTGGGCTGTCAGGAAGTAGTATGTAGACAAATTTTGGAATTTTGTATACATACAGCTTTATCAGACCTCTTTAAAGATACAATCCTGTTGGCCAGGGTTGGAACTAGTTTAGAGTGGTCTAAATATTTCTCATAGAAGTTGATAAGTTAAGTTTATTTTTGCATTCTATTCCCAGACCTAAAGGATTTGGTTCTCCAACTAATTGAAGTTCTCCAAGCTTTCTTGGACTCCTCTTTAAGTTGCTACTATAGACTCCTGAGTTAGCTGCTATAGGTGTCTTTTTTGTTTTTATTTATTTATTTTTCTTGAGACAGAGCCTCAAGCTATCGCCCTGGGTAGAGTGCCGGCCTCACAGCAATCTCAAACTCCTGGACTTAAGCGATTCTTTTGCCTCAGCCTCTCACGTGCCTTGGGACTACATAACGCCTGGCTATTTTTTGGTTGTAGTTGTCATTGTTTGGCAGGCCTGGGCCGGATTCAAATCTGCCAGCTCTGGTGTTGCTGGCACCTTAGCTGCTTGAGCTACAGGCGCTACCCAGCAAAAGATGTCTTAATAAGTTTCTTAGCTGTA
The DNA here is from genome assembly GCA_963574655.1 of Perodicticus potto. Lineage (NCBI taxonomy): Eukaryota > Metazoa > Chordata > Mammalia > Primates > Lorisidae > Perodicticus > Perodicticus potto. The sequence goes on along the minus strand of CAUYRH010092708.1, from coordinate 8,831 downwards.
GGTAAAAGCTTGTGACAACCAACCCCCTATGTCCTCAACTTTGAATATGTTGATTAGTGGAACTAACTGGTTAGCTAACCCGGATGATACAGAATTCTGTTGTGGTATGACCAAAGTAAATATTTGCCATGGTTAACATTCCAAACAGACTTACGTAGAATAAATTTTAATTATTGGGTTCTGACTAGTTAAAAAGTGATTTTTTTAATACCATTAAATTGTACTATAAAATACACTTAAAACACTTGTTTACTTTAATTAAAAACTTGTGAGGAAGGAAATAAAAACTTATGTAAAAGACCTTTGTCAGGTTTTATGAATACACAAGTGTAACCTTAGGTAGCATTACTTTTTGTTTAATGTGTGTGTTAGAAAGCTTGACCATGTTTGCTTTTGCCAGCGCCTGCTCTTCCTTGTGGCTCCTTAGCAAGGAAGGAGGAGCTTATAGCTAAATACTTATGTCTTTGTCAACCGTAACCCACTGTTTGCATTTAGGAGCTCCTTGCATTTATGAGCAAATTAAAAGCTAGAGTAGGTAGGGATGAAAAGATTAGGAAACTCTTGATACTGGTTAATTTTCAAAGTTGAAGTGAAGAGTAGCACATACCGCCTTAACATTACAGCTAAGATTAGTTCTGCTACAACAGATGTTCAGGAACTTTGATACAGTGACTACAAGATGAGATGGTTGCTCTAACAAAAAGGTAGTCTCAGGTTCTGGAAATTCCATAAAAAGGTTTCTGCAGTATTTTACAAGCTGACTCAACACTTGATATATTTGCTTCTGCTGGGAATTGTTGAAAGAATCTTTTGAATTTCAGAGGAAAAGTACAAAGACATAGCTTACCTTTTGTCTAGGTGAAGAGTTTTTCAATATTTAAATATTTAAATCTCCTTTTCTCCATTTTCTACCTCACATGAGAAAAAACCCTCTGGTTTCTGTTTTCTAAATAGTGTCATAAATGGTCATGTGCTTCCTAGCTACATAATTAAAATATTTGAGTCTTTGCTCCTGTGGCTGGCTGAAGTTTGCCCTTTACTTGTACCTTGTACTGTGGAACTAGGTAAATTTAGCTACTGGGATTTTCTTTTTTTTTTTTTTTCTTTTTTTTACAGGGATAAGAAAAAATGTCTTCTCTATAGCAACTTCTTCAGCATTTCAAACAATGCTCAGGGATTTTCCTTTGTTAAAAGAAGTCTTCTAGGCTTCATGGGTCAATAATTTCCCCTCCATAACAGCCTTTGCATTTATCAGAAGTGCAAAGGCATCTTGGAATGAGGAACAGCAATTTTAGCAATTTTTTTTTTTTTTTTGAGACAGTCTCAAGCTGTCACCCTGGTTGGAGTGCCGTGGCAGCATAGCTCACAGCAACCGCCAACTCTTGGGCTCAAGCAATCGTCTTGCCTCAGTTTTTCTATATGTAGTAGGGATGGGGGTCTTGCTCTTGCTCAAGCTGGTCTCGAACTTGTGAGCTCACAAGATCCATCCGCCTTGGCCTCCCAGAGTGCTAGAATTACGGATGTGAGCCACTATGAGCCAGGCAGCACTTTTAGCATTAAGGAAAGTTTGGACCATTCAGTCCTCTGATTCCAGGCGACATCCTGTGCCCATTCAGAGTACCTCCTATGCTGTCAGATGTCTTACATGTGCCAGGCATGCTATTGGGTACCATGAATACTATTCTGGTGATGGGTACACCAAAAGCCCTGACTGAAGGATTATACAAGGTATCCATGTAACAAAACCATTTGTACCTCCTCCATCTCGCCTTCCTCTGCCGCAGCTTCTTTCAAGTCCGCATCTCTGTCTCCCTCAGTTTCCTCTGGGATTCCATCGGTATCGGTAGCTCCCAGGTCCAAGGGAGCAGCGACCGTTTCCGGCTACTGGGATTTTCTTGAACTTTCTGGCCAGAGTAGCATACCGCAGTTTCTGTGCCTTGGCTAATTGCTTCAGGAGTTTACATTTCTTTTCTTGGTTATATTCCTACAGCTTCATTAAACTAGGGCTAAGACAAAGTTCTCAGAATGTTCACAGGTTGGGCAGCACCTGTGGCTCAGTGGGTAGGGCGCTGGTTCCATATACCGAGGGTGGCAGGTTCAGCCCGGCCCAGCCATCTAAAACAGCATGTTCACAGGTAAATACCCCATGAACATACCCCAGAGGAGAGAGGTGGTTTGGGAAATGGGAAAAGTCATTTAGAAAGAGCAAAGAAAGTAAAAAGACACAAAAAAGAAGGCAAGGCAGTTTATGGGCATGGCCAAGAGCCATGCTCTTGCCCCATCCTCCTGGGCGGATGGTACTGGCTGTGGAGGTTAAGGGAAGGTCAGGTATTATGAAGCAGTTATTTTGAGGTTGGTGGTATGAAGCACTGTCCTGACACTTCCTGTTATTCCTTTACCAGAAGCCAGGTTACTAATGGTAATCTGCCTTGAAGAATGTCTCTGAGCTGCAAGTGGACTTGGGGGTTTTAGTGGCTTTGAAAATTGAGGTGATTTGGAGCCTTCAGTAAAATTGCTTAGAGAAGTTAAAAGAATTTTGGGTCCTGTGGGCTGAAGTCCTTGGTTTATGTTTTTTGTTGGAGTTTACTGGGTGCTCTTGACAGGAATGATTGGGATTTAAAAATAATTTTTTTGTGGGATTGTTGTTACTTTATGGAGATGGCAGAGATGGAAACTGGGGCCTCATACATGCAAAGTGATTTGGATTTATTAATAAAAGGCTTTCCAATCATAGCAACTATGTGCCAGCCACTGTGGTAGGCATTTTATTTCTTTCTTAATCCTCATGATTCTGTGAGGAAGGATGGTGGAGTGTTAGTCCTTTTTTATAGACAAGAAAACCAAGTTTAGGGGTGTTAGTGAATCGTCTGAGTATATTTTTATGAAGTCTTACGCAGTATGTATAAGTACTCTTTGTATAATAAATTCACTTAGCATGCAGGTAACTACTGGCATATGCAGCGTTCCTGATATCACGTTTCTCTTCCTTTCATTCAGAATTACTAATTTCAGCTGGATTCAATTTGTTGTTAGTTGATTCTGTAGTAAGGCCATGTGTTGCCCCACTGGAGGTGCTTGTCAACCACTGTGGACGATGGGTAAGCAACTTGCTTGTGATTACAGCATGAATCAGCAGCAGAAACTTCCTGGCTGTTATTCTGACCTCTAGGCTGTGCCACCTGTCAGAACTGGAGTTAGAAATGATAATGATGCCAAATAATTTAACACTGTAAACTAAGGGCAGTAAGTTTTTCAAAGGGGGAAGAGCCTGAGATATGCTGCTGTTTATAGTAGAAACCTTTTTGTTAGGGAACTGTGGAACAAGTAGAGAGGCTAGATTAAGATAAATCTATTTGCTGACTCTGGGATCCTGAGTTCTGGATTTGAGCCATTTGACTAATGGTCTTATCCATTTTGGAATGTATCTTGACAGTAATTCTAAGAAGTTGTTCTTAACTTTGGCTGTGCTTCAGAATCTCCTGATGATCTTATTAAAAAATGGAAATGTGAGATGGTACCCGTAGCTCAGTGGGTTGGGCGTTGGCCACATACACCGAGGCTAGTGGGTTTGATCTTGGCCCAGACTAGCTAAACAGCAATGATAACTGCAACAAAAAAATAGCTGGGCATTGTGGTAGGTGCCTGTAGTCCCATTTACTTGGGAGGCTGAGGCAAGAGAATCGCTTAAGCCCAAGCAAGAGTTTGAGGTTGCTGTGAACTGTAATGCCACAACACTCTACCAAGGGCGACATAGTGAGACTGGCACCTTAGCCCATTGAGCCACAGGCGCCAAGCCAAGGGTAATAATTCTATCCTTGAGTTATTTGCATGTATATCCTGGCAAGTTGTCCACATAACATTTCAAAAATAGTATTCTGAATTTTATCTTTGGGTCTCAGGCCTGACAGTCCCTCAAATGTTTAGCTGCCTGTTTCTTGGGTCTAGAGATAAGAGTCTCTCACTTGAGACATCTGACTTTATACACTTAGGTAAGTGGAAGGCAGAGGAGGGATAGCAATAAAAATTGTGAATCATTATGTGATTAGTTGTAGTCTGTTTTAGAAGTGAGCATTAATATGTCCATCAGAGAGCAGTTCTGTAAGCATTGTGAAACTGTTTACTTGACAGTGTGGTAATAAGTAAAGAAAGGAAGACGGCCCTCTTGCTAAGTGTCACTTTTCTTAAGGCCTTGCAGTGTAGAATCTGGCTTTACCTAAATCTATTCAAACAATTAGGGGCCAGTCTTGAAAACAACAGTTGGGTTCAGAGTCTTTATATACCTGTCCTCATAAGAACTCGTGTTTGGCTCGGCGCCTGTGGCTCAACAGGCTAAGGCGCCAGCCACGTACACCTGAGCTGGCGGGTTCGAATCCAGCCCGGGCCCACCAAGCAACAATGATGGCTGCAACCAAACATTGACCGGGCATTGTGGCTGGCGCCTGTAGTCCCAGCTACTTGGGAGGCAGAGGCAGGAGCCTCGCTTGAGCCCAGAAATTGGAGGTTGCTGTGAGCCGTGATGCCACAGCGCTCTATTCAGGGTGACAGCTTGAGGATCTGTCTCAAAAAAAAGAACTCACGTGTTTTCAGGAGGTGGTGTGGAATGGGATTAAAGAACTCTCTGAGTTGGCTCGGCACCTATGGCTCAACGGGCTAAGGCACCAGCCATGTACACCTGAGCTGGTGGGTTCGAATCCAGCCTGGGCCTGCCAAACAACGACGGCTGCAACCAAAAAATGGCTGGGTGTTGTGGCGGGCGCCTGTAGTTACAGCTGTTTGGGAGGCGGAGGCAAGAGACTCGCTTGAGCCCAGGAATTGGAGGTTTCTGTGAGCTGTGATGCCACGGCACTCTATCCAGGGTGACAGCTTGAGGCTCTGTCTCAAAAAAATAAAAAAAAATAAAAAACTCTCTGAGCTAAGCAGGAATATTTGGCTGAGGTTGTTTTCAGAGGTAAAGTGTTAGCTGGGGTTCTGACTTTTTTTCAGGTATTCCCTGAATTTTCTTTTTATTTAAAGTCTTATAAACTGATACCATACCATGGATTTAAGGAGAAGGCAAAATTTGTGCATTCTAATTGTTATTACTGGTGCCATGTTTAACATTAACTGTTAATAACTGTAGTAGGTAAAAGTCTAGTTCTTGTTCTAACTTCCGATTAAACTCTGGTCACTGTCCCTGACTGCTGTTTAAGGATAACTGTTAATGTACCTAGTCTGGCTATGTTTCTTTGACTGTCTGTTCTCTTTTACACTGCTACCCTTTCATATGACTATTAGCTTGACTCCCAGGTTGTAGTTGGTCAAGTGTGGAGAGGATGACATCTCTCACATTTATCCATGAGGTGAATAAACTATGAGTATGAGGTGGTGGTTTTCAAAATTTGGGCACTGGTTTATTAACTCACATTTGCCCCTTTTTGGAGCTTTGTTTCTCTTTTAACTTATTTAATCTACCTTAAAAAGAGCTGGTGACCTTATATGTCTAGAAATAATTTTTTCTAAGTCCTTAGAGAGTTTTTTTAAAATTAGTAAGTATACAGAACAGTAATTTTGTCTGCTTAAGTCAGAATCTTAAAGGATGAGATCTGAACACCTGAATCCCTTTCAAAGTTCATATAGATGATTCCTATGAACTGGCAGGAGTGAGAACCACTGTAATAGGATAAGAATGAATACATCCATATCCCAAAGGTAACAGCCTGGTATGTTTCCTTTCCAGACGTGTCATGTTCCTATTACTTACATATTTTTAACATAAAGGTAATATTTGGAGGCCTGGTGCAGTGGCTCTCGCCTGTAATTATAGCACTCTGGGAGGCTGAGGCAGGTAGATTGCCTGAGCTCAGAAGATCGGGACCAGCCTGAGCCAGAGAGAGAGAGACCTCGTCTCTAAAAATAGCTGGGTGTTGTGGCAGGCGCCTGTAGTCCAGCTCTTTGGGAGGCTGAGATAAGAGAATCACTTGAGCCCAAGAGTTTGAGATTGCTGTAAATAACCATGGGTAGAATGCCAAGGCACTGTACTGGGGGCACAAGGTGAGAGACTCTGTCTCAAAAAAAAAAAAGATATTTTGGGGGAAAATCAACGTTTATAGTTTCTGGGGTTTGTGCTGGAATCCCTTAACTTTATAAACCATCTTTGAGAGTAAGCCTAATGGATTTCTTCCTAGCTTATTTCAAGTTTCTAATTTTTGTGGGGTTTTTTTTTTTTTTTTTTTTTTAAGTAGTGACGGTGTCTTGCTCTTGTTCAGCCTGGGCTTTAACTCTTGAGCTTAGCTGAAGCGATCCTTCTGCCTCAGCCTCCCAGAGTGCTAGGATTACAGGCATGAGCCACCACACCTCGCTAAATTTCTTATTTTTAAAACCATCAAATCAGTATGCAGACTTGACTTGGTTAGATTTTTATATAGCAGCAGGACAACATGTAGTGGCTGAGGCAAGAGGATTGCTTGAGCCCAGGAATTTGAGGTTGCTGTGAGCTATGACACTACAGCATTCTACCCAGGGTGACAAACTGAGACTCTGTCTCAAAAAAAGAAAAAAAGGAAGAGTCTTCTTTTGGCTAAAGTTTATTGGAATATGCTTTTATTTTTACTTATTAGTTGTACATGGCTTTCAGATAGTTTTTTTGTTTTTTGAGACAGAGTCTCCCGTCCTGGCTAAAGTGCAGTGGCATCATAGCTTACTGCAACCTCAAACTCCTGGGCTCAAGTGATGCTTCAGTCTTTGCCTCCTAGGAAGCTGGGACTACAAGTATAAGCCACCATATCCCACTAAATTTTCTGTTTTGTAGAGATGACGTCTTGCTTTTACTTAGGCTGGTCTTGAACTCCTGACCTTAAGGAGTCCTCCTGCATCAGCCTCCCAGAGTGCTAGAATGACAAGCATGAGCACCTGGCTGACATTTTCTCATATAGTGCTGTTAGAGTACAAATAAATTGGTATAACAGTTCTAGAAAGCAACTTGTCAGTATATAAAAGGCTTAATGATTAAACTTACTCTAATTCTACTTTGAGAATTTGATATAATCATATAGGCCTGTCTTTATGTGTATGTATGTGTATACACACACACACACACGAAAGAACCTCCAGAGTCAGCTTGGCGCCTATGGCTCAACAGGCTAAGGCGCCAGCCACGTACATCTGAGCTGGCAGGTTCGAATTCAGCCGGGGCCCGCCAAACAACAATGACGGCTGCAACCAAAAAATGGCTGGGCGTTGTGGTGGGCACCTGTAGTCCCAGCTACTTGGGAGGTGGAGGCAGGAGACTCACTTGAGCCCAGGGCTCACTTGCTGTGAGCTGTGATGTCATGGCACTCTATCCAGGGTGACGGCTTGAGGCTCTGTCTCAAAAAAAAAAAAAAAAGAACCTCCAGAGTCGACCAGCTCACTACATAGACCACCTCCTTAAGTTGAACTAATTTTCATAGACTGAACATATACCGCATGTATATGTCAGTAAAGTAGAACTATTTCCTTGTGTTGACCAGTTTGTTTCAGTCCCTGGGTGGTCAACTTCCAGAGGTTCTACTGTATATATTTAATCAATATCATTATATTAAACTAGCAGAAAATTAGAACCCACCTAAATATACAATATTTGGTTATATTATGCTATAAGTGTATTGTGAACAATAGTACAAGCATTATTGATGTTTTTGAAGACTAGGCATGCGTGAAAATGCTCAGGAAGTAATAGGTAGAAGCTACATCTTCTATGCTTATTGTATTTCATAAGATGTGTTTAAAGGATATAGAATAGAGATGAAAAAATTAAACACTGTGTAGGTTGATATTCTTTGGCTACTGGCAACTTAAATATTCTGTACTTTCAGAATTGAACATATCAATCTTATATAATCGCTTATAATTGGAGGAAAAAATCAGGAAACTTTTTTTTTTTTTTTTTTTCCTGCAGTTTTTGGCCAGGGCTGGGTTTGAACCCGCCACCTCTGGCATATGGGACTGGCGCCCTAACTCTTTGAGCCACAGGCACCACCCACAGGAAAGTTTTTAAAGGAATAGAACTCAGGTTGATATATACTTTCAAGTTCATTGACTTTTGTTCTGTCAATTTAACAGCCTCTCAGTTTGGCCTCTAAAACATATGTAAGCACTGTGTGTTTTTAGGCCTCTTGAATATATTTGCTAAAACCGGGGCTAACCCCTTGCAGTATAGAATCTGGCTGTGCTGTAGTAATTGAAAGGGCAGTGTCTTTTGTCTCACTTCCAGGTAAGATAATTTCCCTAATATAGAATGACTGTTCTCTTTTCTGTAACTTTATCTGAATGAATTTTTATAAAAGCAGTGTTTAAGCTCTGTAAAAAAGAGACATTGTGGATTGCGAATCTGTGTGGTTTGATCTATACTGGGTTTGTTCTGACACAGAGATCCCCTTAGGCTTCTTCATTTCAAGAAAAAGTCACCTTACCATGTGCTGTCTTGGTTAAAGCACTATGTGCTCTGGCTCAAACCTCAGTTTCTTGGAGGTGCTAGAAGGGCCTATTTCCCCTTGGTTAAACACAATTTTTCTAGGAGGCAGAGAGCAATTGGCCAGGTATGTCCTATCATCACTTTTTATTTTTTTCTGCTTATTTTCAGATGGAAAGAACTCAAGTGGATCCAAACGTTACAATCGCAAACGTGAACCTTCCTACCCCAAAAATGAAAGTTTTAGCAACCAGTCCCGTCGCTCCAATTCACAGAAAAGCAAAACTTTTAATAAGATGCCTCCTCAAAGGGGCGGCGGCAGCAGCAAACTCTTTAGCTCTTCTTTTAATGGTGGAAGACGAGATGAGGTATGGAATTTAAGAATGTCCTTTCTAGAACTTAA
>CAUYRH010092707.1:0-11567 GCA_963574655.1 Perodicticus potto | reverse complement strand
TCCCAGTAGTGTATTTTTGATTCTGCTTCAATTGCCTGGGGAGTCCTCCTCATAAAAAATTCACCCAGGCCGATTCCTTCAAGAGTTTTCCCTGCACTTTTATTTTTATAGTTTCATGTGTTAAGTTTAAATCTTTAATCTAGTGAGAGTCTATCGTAGTTAATGGTGAAGGGTGTGGGTCCAGTTTCAGTCTTCTACAGGTCACCAGACAGTTCACCCCGCACCATTTGTTAAATAGGGAATCTTTTCCCCACTGAATGTTTTTAATTGGCTTGTCAAAGATTGAATAGCGGTAAGTAGCTGGGTTCATCTCTTGGTTCTCTATTCTGTTCCATACATCTATCTCTCTGTTTTTGTGCCAGTACCATGCTGCATTATGTTTTCTTAATCTGCCTCCTGACATTACACAGGTTCAGGTCCTGGGGACACTGTGGTTCTCAAACTCAGTGTCCCCAGGAGCTTGTTAAAAACATGTACATTCCCAGGATCCTCTTGGGTGGCCAAATGAGGGCCTGGGAATCTGCATGTTTAAGATCATCCTGATGCAGATGGCCATGGGTCACATGTTGAGAAACTCTTCCCAGGAGGTGGTGATCAGTGGTTTGTAGAATGTCCACATTCAGAATCCAGGAAATGAAACCCCTGTGTCTACATTATGTTAAACTCCCAGGTGATTTATCTTCTCTGAGGAGAAGCTGAGGTCCGAGAGGGGAAGGAGAGGTGGGAAGATGCCTCTGCTGCCATTTCCCCTGCTTTCAGTACCCTGCATAATGGAAATGACAAGGGTCAGGGACAATTCAGGTGGGGTTTATCTTACACGCTTCTCTATGCTCTGTTATGGTTAGAATTCCCTTTTCTTTTTTTTTCTTTTGAGACAACGTCTCACTCTGTTGACCTGGGTAGAGTGCTCTGGCGTCATCATAGCTCAAAGCAACCTCAAACTCTTAGGCTCCAGCAATCCTCATGTCTGGGCCTCCCGAGTAGCTGGGATTATGGGCACCTGCCACAATGCCTGGCTATTTTTAGAGACAGGGTCTCAATTCTGCTTGGGCTGGTCTCCAACTCCTGAGCTAAGCAATCCACCCTCCTTGACCTCCCAGAGTGTTAGGATTATTAGGCTTGAGCCACCACGCCTGGCCTAGGATTCCTTTTTCTTCAAAGTGACTTGTAAGCTCAGGTGTCTCCTATAGTCATTTCATCCCCCTGCTTTAGTATCTTAAGTCTTCTGAAACGAATCAGTGTCAGGATGCAGTGACTAATCATCCCAAATTCAGGAAAGATGGGGGCGGGACACAGCTCCCTCCTAATCCATTTATGTGCAGCTGACTTCCCCCAAGGTGGTGCGCCTGTTTGGTACATTTTTGTTGTGGAAAAACAATGGAAAAGAAATCCTTGACATGTATAGAATGCTGTGTAGGTATTAAATCCTGGCCCCTGCTTACCCAAGAAAACAGCAATGTAAAAAAAGTAGTCAAGGCTCGTTGCCTGTAGCTCAACGGGCTAAGGCGCCAGCCACGTACACCTGAGCCAGGGGGTTCGAATCCAGCCCAGGTCCGCCAAACAACAATGATGGCTGCAACCAGAAAATGGCCGGGGATTGTGGCGGACGCCTATAGTACCAGCTACTTGGGAGGCAGAGGCAGAAGACTTGCTTGAGCCCAGGAGTTGGAGGTTGCTGTGAGTTGTGATGCCATGGCACTCTATCCAGGGTGACAGCTTGAGGCTCTGTCTAAAAAAAAAAAAAAAAAAAAGTAGTCAAGCCCTAGGGCAATGCCTCAGACCTGTAATCCCAGCAATTTGGGAGGCTGAGGTGGGAGGATCACTTGAGCTCAGGAGTTTGAGAACAGCCTGTCTCTACTAAAAATAGAAAAACTAGCCAGGTGTAGTAGCAGGTGCCTGTAGTCCCAGCTACTTGGGTGAATGAGGCAGGAGAATCACTTGATCCCAGGAGTTTGAGGTTGCCGTGAGCTGTGATGACACCACTGTACTCTACCAAGGGTGATAGAATGACATTCTGTCTCAGGAAAAAAGAAAAAGTAAATCAAACTTGTCAGCAAAATCAGGAATGTTCCTCTGGGTCTGACATCTTCGAGCACTTAACGGGAAAACAGCCAGAGAACATTAGCAGAAGATTAGACGAAGGGAGATTACCTCCCAAAGGAAAGTTCTAGCACAGTGGTTCTCAATCTTCCTAATGCTGCGGCCCTTTAATACAGTTCCCGTGGGTCGCGACCCACAGGTTGAGAACCGCTGATCTAGAAGAAACACTTTCCCCACTCCCTCCACCTCCGGGTGCTCGGCTGGGCACAGAAGGAGCAGGGGATTCTATTCAGATGGTCAAGTTCAAATATGACCAAGTTGCCGTGTAAGGATGATTAGTAGCTATTTCCTACCTTGAAGCAAAGCAAGACAATGTGTTCACAGAGCCTCACACCCCAAGGGTTGGAGGATTCCCTGTGTTTTCTACCCTAGGGTCTAATTTTGATTCTGGATTGGCCTCAGCATGGCAACCTGAACCCATAGTAAGGTTTCAGGAGGGCTTTTGTCAAATGCCAGGTGTGTCACAGCCATAGCTAACTGGCTAATCTCCTCTCACTGAGTCAGAGCTCAGGGGACGAGCTGTGCCCTGGGAATGACAGAAACCATGAAGGGTCAGCTGCTGCTTCCCTTCCCCACACTTGGGACAAGCCCCCAATTCATGGGACATTATCACCTTGTGACAGCAGGTGGACATTTACGTGGTACTTGATAAGTTCCAGGCACTGTTTTCAGTACTCTATAAACATAATTCTCCCAGCAGTGGAGGTAATATTCAGACAGGTGCTATTATTATTCTGATTTTACTATGAGGAAACTGAGTCACAGAGAAGGTAGTCACTGTCAAAGCCATAGAGAGCTGGGATTTGAATTCCAGCAGCCTGGCCGCAGAACCACAATGCCAGCCACTGTGCCACACCACCTTTGTTGAGATGAACTAAGACATGACCTAATGATATCGTAGAGTTTTTGCACAGGACGTGGAAATTAGTACACATTGCCTTTCATGGTCATGTCTTAAGTTCCAGCTCATGACTTGAACTGTTCTTTCCCTAGACCCTAAGACCCTTCCTCCTTCCACTGGGGAAAGATGCCATAGTTGACAACTGAATAAACAGCCTGTAAGACCCCAGTTTATGGGCGTCTTTAGAATTTGTGTTGAGTGGTATTGGAGACTCAAAACAGATGCCTAGAGGTTGTTCAAGGTTGTCAGCTGGGCATGGTGGCTCATGCCTATAATCCTAGCACTCTGGGAGGTCGAGGCAGGAGGATCTCCTGAGCTCAGGAGTTGGAGACCAGCCTGAGCAAGAGCGAGACCCTGCCTCTTCTAAAATAGAAAAACTAACCAGGCATTGTGGCAGGACCTGTAGTCCCAGCTACTCAGGAGGCTGAGGCAAAGAGGATTGCTTAAGCCCAGGAGAGTGTGAGGTTGCCACAGCACTCTACCCCAGGGTGACAGACTAAGACACTGTCTCAAAAAAAAAAAAGGTTCTTGAGGCTGAGAAACAAGACTCAACTCATTTGCACTCTAAGTTTATTCATCTGCTCGTATCCCCAGGTCCCTCCCAGCTCCTGCCTGCTGGTCCTGCTCACTTAGGGCTTCCCAGCCACCCGAGGTGGTGGATCTGGGCTGCCTTGCTCATCTCTTTTTCTAGATGCCTCCTTTTCAGGATGTGACCCACGTTCCTGGGGACCTAAGGAAGACAGACTCAAGGGATGTGTTCAGCTTCTGGGCAGCAGGTGTGGAACCATCCATCTCAGTAGCTGCTTGATGGTGACGGTGTTGACCGTGGGGGTGCTCCATTTGTTGGGGGGTACTCTGCCAGGATGTAGAGGAAGCCACCCAAGGCTGCGACCGCTGTGGCTGTGTTGTGCGTGGAGCAGCCATCTGCGGGGAGAGAGAGCCTCCTGTGAGTGTCGGGTGGAGGCAACATTGGCCCTTTAGTCAACACAGTTCCAGTGTAAGTGCTTTTCAGATGTCAGCCCAGCGAACTTGCACTGTGTGGACGTGTCCCCTTAGATCCCCTTTGCTGGGCTGGGCACCCGTCCACCAGCTGCTGTGCATGTTGGCTGCTAAGGGCTCCCTGCTCCATCTGGGAGGTGTGTCCCCTCCCAAATGACTCACTAACAGGATATAGAAGCCCGGCTGCCTCGTCTCAGGGAGATAACCCAGGGGTGCAATTTGTGTTCCAAACCCTTCTCTTTCCACTGTCTGTGAGGTCTGACCTGAGGTCACACGCTTGTTCAGCTCCTCCTGGCCTTAGCCTGTCCCCTGATGGCCTGCTTCAATCAACTGCATGCACAGAACCTTGTCTTGGGTCCTGCATTAGACCTTCTAAAATGGGGAAACTGAGGCTTGGGAAGCAGAACTGAATTCCCTGGCCCAGGTAACTCCACAGCTCATTTCTTTCTTTCTTTCTTTCTTTTTTTTTTTTTGTAGAGACAGAGTCTCACTTTATCGCCCTCGGTAGAGTGCCGTGGCGTCACACAGCTCACGGCAACCTCCAATTCCTGGGCTTAGGCGATTCTCTTGCCTCAGCCTCCTGAGTAGCTGGGACTACAGGTGCCCACCACAACGCCCGGCTATTTTTTGTTGCAGTTTGGCCGGGGCCAGGTTTGAACCCGCCACCCTCGGGATATGGGGCTGGCGCTCTACTCACTGAGCCAGAGGCGCCACCCCCACAGCTCATTTCTTGACGCCAATGGCCCTCTCGCAGCTGCCTCTGGCCTGCCTAGTCCCCCGTGACTTTACCTGGCTGAGACAGCAAGCCTTCAGATGTATTTGGTTCTTTGAGCTCAAGGTGGGCTGCACATTTTTGGTCTCACAACCTATTTGCTCAGGCGGGAGGGAGCCAGGATTACTTTCCTCCTACTGAAAGACCTTGGACAAGGGAAAGGAAAGACCCCAGGCAGGTCTCTCTGAGGGAGGGAAAATGCAGATTTCAAGGTGCTGAATATTAGCCCTGTCAAGTTCCAGTTCATGACTTGAACTGCTCTTTCCCAAGACCCAGAGACCCTTCCCCCTTCCACTGGGGAAAGATGCCATAGTGGACACTTGAACAAATAACCTGTAAGACCCCAGGTTATGGGCATCTTTAGAATTTGTATTGAATGGTATTGGAAACTCGAAACAGACACCTAGAGGTTGTTCAAGGTTGTTGGCTGGGCGTGGTGGCTCACACTGGTAATCCTAGAACTCTGGGTGTCTGAGGCAGGAGGATCTTTTAAGCTCTCTAGTTCCAGAGCAGCCTGAGTGAGAGTGAGACCCTGTCTGTACTAAACGTAGAAAAAGTAGCCAGATGTTATGGTGGGTGCCCTGGCAGTTTATGAGTACCGGTGGCCTATCACACACCAAATGCCATGGGCAGCATTTTGTATGAGGATCAGGTTTTAATTCCCAACAGCCCTATGAGAGGGGCACTGTTAAGTGCCCACTTTATAGATGAGAAAACTGAGGCTCAGAGAGGTCAAGTGACTTCCACAGTGAGTAAGGGGCAGATTCTGGATTTGAACTCAGATGACCAGACCTCAAACTTGGTGCCCTTCTTCTCTCTGCCGGCTGCCACCTGTTCCTTGGCCATGTGTCACAAGTACAAGAATGAACACACCACTCCCAGATAATGTGCTAAGCTGTGGGTCAACCTAGAGGGGTCCCAGGAAAGGCCTTGGGCTCTGGGGTTTCCGGATCTTTCTCTCTGGGCCTCAGACTGTCCAGGGAGTACATGCAAGGCCCTGACCACCCTAGCCACAGGCAGCACAGCGTGCTCTGGCTCAGGCAGGCTAAATGAGGACAGCAGTCTCTGGAAGCTTCCTGGGAATTCCTCTCCTTTTCCCTTCGTGATCTTCAGTGGCAGCTACAAAATGGACTTTGTGTTACAAATGCAATTGTGCTATTCCCCTCTCCTGTCTCCTGCAGGTAGATGAAGGGGCCAGAGTGGGTTTGATGGAATGACATTCGGTTACCAGAATCATTTACCAGCATATGTTGGACATCTAGTCTGGCTCTTCCACCTCCCTTCCTGCTTTGGCATGCGATTATTTATTTTTTATTATCATAATAAAAAGTTCAAGTCCTTTCTCCCTTCTTGGTCCCCCCTTGCCTGTGTCTCCCTGCCTCCCTTTCTTCAACTTTCCTCATGGCCTTTCTTCTCTTCCCAATACACTTATATCCTAGTCTCAGCTTCTCCACATTGGTGGGATGACCATAAAATTTATCATCACAACCAGGACACTTCGGGGAGGAAAGGGGACACTGTTCATAATGGCCTCAGGACAACAGGTGTAAACTGGGAGCACCACGCTGTGTGGCCACCAGTAACTGTTATGCTCATGTGCCCATTGGTTCTCAGGTCCCCAGAGTTGGAGTTTGGAGTTTCCTGGCTCCAAACCCAGCACACAGACCCCTCCAAACTATGTTTCCTAGGCTACCTGGCCCACTGGCTTCCAGTTAGACTTGACGACAGGAGGCGCAGGGGAGAAGCCAGTGTATTTCTCGTTGCTTCTTGTCTCCTCCATCTCTAGCTCCTGTAGGGTCTGCTAACACCACACCCTCCTCCCATCCCTCCAGCTCCAGGGAGAGTGGCGGGTGGCTTCCTTCCCCTGCAAGGGTTAATCTTTTTCTCACCTTTTCCGTGTTTAGTTTTCCCAACATGTCTGAAACAAGTTCCTTATATTCAATTCCTTCTGTTGAAGTCCTGTGTAGGTTCTCTTTTCCTGACTGGACCTTGGCCGAGAAGGGTTATCTTTGTGATTTTTCAACAACATACTATAACTTCTCTTTTTTTTTTTTTTTTTTTGAGACAGAGCCTCAAGCTGTCACCCTGGATAGAGTGCCGTGGCATCACAGCTCACAGCAACCTCCAATTCCTGGGCTCAAAGGAGTCTCCTGCCTCCGCCTCCCAAGTCGCTGGGACTACAGGCACCCGCCACAACGCCCGGCCATTTTTTGGTTTCAGCCGTCATTGTTGTTTGGTGGGCCCAGGCTGGATTCGAACCCGCCAGCTCAGGTGTACGTGGCTGGTGCCCTAGCCCGTTGAGCCACAGGCACCGAGCCGATACTATAACTTCTCTTGTTCTCTTTTAACTGGGGACAATATCTCTGGACTCCCCACTTTCTAAGAGGAGACCATCAGAGACACCTACTCTTTCCATCTCCTAAACATGAAGGCCCTCTGACCTTTGCCCCTTCAGTCATGCCAGGGGCCTTTTTTTTTTCATTTACCATTTAGGGAAATGTGTATAAAAGAGAATAAATGAGCACAGAACTCTGTTTTGCTAGGATGTCTCAGTTTTATATACCCAAGAAGATCCCTTGGGCATTTTCATTACCTGTAAATTGTTTTTCTCGCCTCTTCACTCGTCTCAAAAAATGCTGTTGGTTTTGAATGGCTTTAGATAGTTCTTCATCTTTAACATCTGGGAGAAGAGCAAAAGGTGAACTTCTCAAGATGGATTATTTTCCAAGATATATTTTTAAATGTTACTCGCTAAACCTCTTCCCCTCACAACACTTCAGGTAATTTAGATCTTCTCTTGAACCTTGAGGCTATTCCAGAAGTTTCCTCCTGTACCTGTCTGCAGATCCTACAACAGAGCATAAATTTATTATCTACTGATGGTTTCTCAAACTGTGGTCCTCTAAATACCCATCTTCAGAATGACTGGAAGTGCTAGTTAAAAATGTAAGTTCCTCCAAGACAAGCAAAAACTCAGGGAATTCATTACTAGACAAGCCTTACAAGAAATGCTCAAGGGAGTCCTACATCTGGAAGCAAAAAGACAATAATCACTATCATGAAAACACAAAAAGTGTAAAACCCACTTGTAGAGCAGGTATATAAAGCAGAAAGGGAAATAAATCAAACCTAATCACTACAGAAAATCACCAAATAGCAATGAGAACAGTAAGAGAGAAACAAAAGCTACACAAAGCAACCAGAAAGTAATTTAAAAAATGACAGGAGTAAGTCCTCACCAATCAACATATAAATGGATTAAGTCCTCCACTTAAAACACAGGTGGGTATAGAGAAGCATGGGGTTAAGGTATATGCCTAGAGACCTAGCTAACTGGGAGGCTGAGGCATTAGAATCACTTGAGTGCAGGAGTTTGAGGATAGCCTGGGCACAATAATGAGACCCATCTCTGAAAAAAAAAAAAAAAATATATATATATAGACTGGCTGAATGGACTAAATAAATGGCCCAACTACAAGAAACCCACTTCACCCATAAAGATAGACTGAAAGTGAATGGGGGAAGAAAGACATCCCATGCAAATGGAAACCGCAAGCAAGCAGGAGTATTTCTATCAGATAAAATGGACTTTTAAAATTATTCTTATTCTTATTCTTATTTTTGAGACAGAGCCTCAAACTGTTGCCCTGGGTAGAGTGCTGTGGCATCACAGCTCACAGCAACCTCTAACTCCTGGGCTCCAGCGAGTCTCCTGCCTCCGCCTCCCAAGTAGCTGGGACTACAGGCGCCCGCCACAACGCCTGGCCATTTTTTGGTTGCAGTCGTCATTGTTGTTTGGTGGGTCCGGGCTGGATTTGAACCCGCCAGCTCAGGTGTACGTGGCTGGTGCCTTAGCCCATTGAGCCATAGGCACCGAGGCGACTTTTATTTTTATTATTGTTTTAGAGACAGAGTCTCACTTTATCACTCTCAGTAGAGTGCTATGGCTTCACAGCTCACAGCAACCTCCAAATCCTGGGCTTAGGCGATTCTCTTGCCTCAGCCTCCTGAGTAGCTGGGACTACAGGTGCCCGCCACAACGCCCGGCTATTTTTTTGTTGCAGTTTGGTCAGGGCTGGGTTTGAACCTGCCACCCTCAGTATATGGGGCCGGCGCCCCACCCACTGAGCCACAGGCGCTGCCCGATAAAATGGACTTTTAGTCAAAAAAGCTGTAAAAGGAGACAAGGTTATTACATAATGATAAAGGGATCAATTCAGCAAAAAGATGTAACAACTCTAAATATATATGCATCTGACATGGAAGCAACCAAGTCAGGATATGAAGCAAATATTAATTGATTTAAAGGGAGAGATAGATTCAACTTCAACAATAGCTAGGGACCGCAACACCCTCTCAGCATGGGACAGAAAATCAAGAAAGAAACATTGAATTTAAACTACACATTAGATGGCTCAGCGCCTGTAGCTCAGTGGCTAGGGCTCCAGCCACGTACCCCAGAGCTGGCAGGTTCGAATCTGGCCCAGGGTCTGCCAAACAACAATGACAACTACAACCGAAAAATAGCTGGGTGTTGTGGCAGGTGCCCATAGTCCCAGCTACTTGGGAGGCTGAGGCAAGAGAATCGCTTTAGCAGACGAGTTTGAGGTTGCTGTGAGCTGTGATACCACAGCACTCTACCCAGGGTGACACAGTGAGACTCTGTCTCAAAAAGAAAAACAAAAAGTACACATTAGACTAAATGGGCCCAAAAGAAATTTGCAGAACATTTCATCCAACAGCTACAGAATACACCTTCTCATCAGCACACGGAACATTATCTAGGATAGACCGCATGTCGGGTTACAGAACAATCTCAACACATTTAAAATAATTTAAGTCATATGAAGTATCTTTTCTGACCACAATGGAATAAAACTAGAAATCAGTAACAAGTACAAATACATAGAAATTAAACAACATGCTCCTGAATGACAAACAGGTCAATGAAGAAATTAAGAAGGAAATTTAAAAATTTCTTTCTTTTTTGTTTTTTTTGTAGAGACAGAGTCTCACTTTATCACCCTGAGTAGAGTGCCATGGTGTCACAGCTTACAGCAACCTCCAACTCCTGAGCTTAGGCGATTCTCTTGCTTCAGCCTCCTGAATAGCTGGGACTACAGGCGCCCACCACAACGCCTGGCTATTTTTTTGTTGCAGTTTAGCCGGGGCTGGGTTTGAACCTGCCACCCTCAGTATATGGGGCTGGGGCCCTACCCACTGAGCCACAGGTGCTGCCCTCATTTTTTTTTTTTTTTTTTTGCAGTTTTTGGCTGGGGCCGGGTTTGAACCTGCCACCTCTGGTATATGGGGCTGGCGCTCTACTCCTTTGCGCCACAGGCACCTTTTCTTTTTTTTTAAATTGTATTTTCTTGCTTATTTTTTATTTCTTTGATTTTTTTTTGTTGTTGAGACAGAGTCCCATCCTCTGCCCCTGAGCAGAGTGCAGTGACATCCTAGCTCACTGCAACCTCAGACTCGGGCTGTGGGCATCCGCTTCCTCATCTTCCGGAAGCCGCTGGGATTACAGGTGCTCGCCGTGAGGCCCAGCTGGGTTTTTCCATTGTTTGCATGAGTCAGGGTCTCACTCTCGCCCAGGCAAGTCTTGAGCTCCTGAGCTCAAGCAATTCTCCCTCCTCAGCCTCCCACAGTGCTGGAATTACAGGCATGAGCCACCGTGCCCTGCAAAAAAGATTTCTTGAAACACACCAGCCTGAGCAACAAGAGACCTTGTCTCTGTAAAGAAATAAAAATTTAAAAATAATTAGCTGGGCATGGGGATGCACACCTGTAGTTCCAGCTACTCAGGAGGCTGGAGGATCTCTTGAGCCTAGAAGTTGGAGGCTGCAGTGATCTATGATTACATTGCTGTATACAGTAGAAACTCTGTTTGTTGGCCAACTAAAGGATTGTAACAAATTTGTCAACATAAGGAACTCGGCCTATTGTACTGATACTTACATGTGGTGCATGACAGGTCTATGAAAAGTAGGTCAACTTAAGGAGGTGGTCAGTGTAGAGAGGTGGTCAACTATGGAGGTTCTATTTATTTAAAGATTGTAAGTTTATAAGATTTCTGGAATTGCTCGTCTTGTAAAATCATCGTGGTCTATGAGTTTATGATAGTTTGAACTTTGTTATTTCATTTAATTCATTGCTTGATTACTGTTTTCCTATGAATTATATTGTGGTTAATATGTTAGCATAGCAGTATTCCCAGATATTTTTTGTTTGTTGGAAGGGCAGAGTTAATACTTTGGGGGGGGCAGAGTTAATACTTTGCATGAAATATCTTATTTTATAACAGTGAAATTGCTTTCTCTTTTGTCTTGTGATTTTTTGTTTTGAGGTGAAATTTAAGCTTTTGTGTGAGTAGTACTATTATACCTATCTCGAGTGTCTTGCTTGTACTGTATCACATCATACCTTTGTTTAATTCTTTTTTATTTATTTATTTATTTATTTATTTTTTTGAGACAGAGCCTCAAGCTGTCACCCTGGATAGAGTGCTGTGGCATCACAGCTCACAGCAACCTCCAATTCCTGGGCTCGAGCGAGTCTCCTGCCTCTGCCTCCCAAGTAGCTGGGACCACAGGCGCCCACCACAACGCCAGGCTATTTTTTGGTTGTAGCCGTCATTGTTGTTTGGCGGGTCCAGGCTGGATTCGAACCCGCCAGCTCAGGTGTACGTGGCTGGCGCCTTAGCCGGTTGAGCCACAGGCGCCGAGCCACCTTTGTTTAATTCTTAACAAGTTCACTTGTTTAAAAAAACAAAACAAAACAAAATACATTTAA
>CAUYRH010092706.1:0-82709 GCA_963574655.1 Perodicticus potto | reverse complement strand
AAAAAAAATACAGCACATTGTACCCCATGACTGCATTAAGGTACACAGCTATGATTTAATAAAAATAAAAAAATAAAATAAATAGAATATATATATGCTTTGAGGAGGCTGGGGGGAGCTCAGATTTCCAAGTCCCAGCTCTACAGCTTATCGGAAGCACAGCCAAGACTCCCTAGGCCGTAGCTTCTTTATCTCTAATACCAGGAAAACACCTGCTTTGCAGGATTATGCTAAGGATTAAATGAGAAAGAGAAAACAATCTGTGCAAAGCCTGCCACATACTAGGCATTTCACAAGTGGTGAATATTTTTATAGTCTTCAGTAAATGTGCAGAATGAAAACGTGTAGCAACATTACGCTTAAAGTTATGCTTAAGGGAAAAACAGATGCGCTAGAGGAAAAAACTGAAAGGAAATAAGCTGAATTCTAAACAACGGTTGTACTGGAGGGGGGAATTATGGGTAGCTTTTCCCTTTCCCTGTTTCCCAATTGAGACATAATTAAATGTGTATATTTGATCTCTGCCTTCAGTTCCTGACCCAGAGCTCCAAAACCCTTGTAATTTCCTGAGTGATAGAGGTGCTAGGAGCATCTTCTGTTCTAACATTTAGTCTTGACCCCAGTTCCTGAGACAGAGCTCCTAAATCCTTCGGAATTTCTTGGGTGAGAGGGAGCATCTTGTGTTCTAATGTTCATTCTTTTGTTCAAGCCTGATGGGCTCCTGAATAGCCGCAGGGGGCGAGCTGGGCACCGTGAAGACCAAGACTTGATTGGAAGGTTAGAAATTTTTAGTCCCGTTCCCCATCTTCCTTCTAGACCTCACTCTATTACCTCTTCGTCTGACTGCCCATTTATATCTTTTGTAATATCCTTTACGATCAACCATTAAACACAAACAAAGTGCTTCTGAGTTTTGTGAGCCATTAGAGTAAATCATCGATCCTAAGGTGAGGGTTGTGGGAACCCCCAATTTGCAGCCAAGTCGGGCAGAAACATGGGTACCTTGGATGCCCAATACTTATGATCGGCCTCGGAAGTGAGGGCAATCTTATGGGCTGGAGCCCTCAACCTGCAGGCTTATCCCAGGCAGTTAGTATCAGAATTGAATTAAATTATAGGACACCCAGTCACTATCCACAGAGAGTCGGAGAATTGTTTCATGTGGGTTTAAAAAAACCACACAACTCCTGTCAGAAGTGTTGAGTAGAGAAAGAGTTTTCCTTACAAATATTAATCATGGAGTTTGGTACCTTGACAATGATACATAATTTTTAAGAACAAGTTTTGAGCAAAACATTCCAAAAACCAGGAAAAATAATGATACGTTGGTCAGCAAAAAAGTCCAAAATTTTGCCTGCCTACCCACCTGCCTGTTTGCCTTCCTGAATAATTCAGTCCCCAAGCTATTAGATGGGGTTAGAAAGGCAGGAATCATGCCAGGGCAACAGTGGGAGAGGTTGTTTGTCCCAGCAGCTGTGGCTGCAAGGAGAGACTGGTTGAACACTCAAGTACAATGGAAGACAGGCTTCTCACAGCAGGAGGATTTACAAGTATGGAAAGGGAGGGAATTGAATGAACCATGTGATATTGGGTTTAGTATTCGAGGTATCAGTGTGGACTCATGGCCTTCAAGATAGGCAGACAGACAAATGATAGATAAAAATATGTACAGAGTTAAATTGCATATATGTGTATAAACATAAGCACATACCTTACCCATATTGTACATATACATATATCTCCTTTCTCCACTGATGAGTTTATGTCCTATAAAATATTATTTTTTTCAGTTAACATTTATTTCATATTTTTCCATTAAAGATCTCATTATCTCCCTTTTGCCGGCCACCTGAACAAGTTTTAGAAAGGCTGGTTCAGAATGTTAAAGCCTGAAGGCAGCATCCATCTCCTGACTCAAGAGTCCAAGAATTGGCTCGGTGCCTGTGGCTCAACGGGCTAGGGCGCCAGCCACGTGCACCTAAGCTGACGGGTTCAAATCCAGCCTGGGCCCATCAAACAACAATGACGGCTGCAACCAAAAAAAAATGGCCGGGCGTTGTGGCGGGCGCCTGTAGTCCCAGCTACTTGGGAGGTGGAGGCAGGAGACTCGCTTGAGCCCAGGAATTGGAGGTTGCTGTGAGCTATGATGCCACCGCACTCTATCCAGGGTGACAGCTTGAATCCAAGAATTACTGACAAACTCTCAAAAGCACCAAGCAGAGCTAGAGCCCGGATCTTGGTTTCTGAATACCATTTGCCACTAAACAAAATGACCATTCCTTGGAGAAATGGCTGATTCCAGGTCTGGGACAGAGAAAGCACAGATAAGCCAGGAATACCTTGTTCCAGAAAATGAGGATGTGCTTGAAGTGTGAAGGAGTTGGGCCTGGCACAGTGGCTCACACTTGTAATCTCAGCACTCTGGCGGCCAAGAAGGATAGATTGTTGGAGCTCAGGACTTTGAGACCAGCCTGAGCAAGAGCCAGGCCCCATGTCTACTAAAAATAGAAAAACTAGACAGGTGTAATGGTGGGTGCTCATAGTCCCAGCTACTCGGGAGGTTGAAGCAAGAGGATCACTTGAGCCCAAGAGTTTAAGGTTGCTGTGAGCTATGATGCCACAGCACTCTATTCAGGGCAATAGAGTGAGATTCTGTCTCAAAAAAAAAAGAATGGACTAGATAGTTCAAAAGGACATAGAAGCCCACTGGAAGGGTGTCCCCTAGCCCAATCTAAGAGAACTTGAATATTAAAATAAATAATGAATAAAATAGAAATAAATAATGAGTAGGATAGGAATCCCTGAGTCTATACATGTAAATAAATACACAAATAAATAAATGTAGAGAAGAGAAAGGGTTGTTGTTTTTTTTCTATACAGAAGATGCCAACAATAAATGTAGAAGTAATGATGGACTTGGCAACTATCATAGTAACATTCAGGCCAAGAAACATCAAAGATGCCGAAATCAGTGGGAGGAAGTTTGACGAGCATCAAGATATTTACATGGTTTCGAAGTATCTCTCCACAAAGTGCTTTTTAAGTACTCAGAGGAAAAAAGCAATTTACAATGCAGAAACTGGGCAGACACCATGGTGATCGAGTAAACAAAGTTAACATCCCAGTAGTAGAACAAACTAAAATCACGCCCTGCCTGACAGGGTGCCGCAGAAAGAAAGTGGCATTGCCTTTGCCATTTCCCTACCAAAAAAATGTGTCCTCAGAATCTAATCATGAAGAATGATCAGACTAACCCAAACTGAGGCCCATTCTACAAAATAACTGGTTTATTATCCTCCAAAGTGTCAAGGTCATGGAAATCAAGATCAAGGAATTGTTCCAGATTAAAGAAGGCTAACAAGACACAGAAGCCAAAAGCTACAACACGTGACTCTGAATTGTGTCCTTTCACTCTGAAGAACATCACTGGGACAGTTGGTAAACTTGAACAGGCTCAGAGGATTGGATGGCAGCAACCTATTGCTAGTGAATTCCTGATGTTAATGGCTCTATCATGGTTATGTGAGAGAGTGAAAGAATGTCCTTGTTTATAGGAGATACACATTAAAATATTTGGGGGCAAGGGGCCATCAGATCAACAACTTATTCTCAAATGGTAAAGAAAAATTCTTTATACTATTTTTGCAACTTTTTCATAAGTTAGAAATAATTTCAAAAGAAAAAAATAGTCCAAAAAGTTTATATTGGCTGTGGCTGAAAGTTCTGACTCTTCCTTTATCTTTCTAAAGGCAAAGGCTGCAGCCTGTTCAAGCGGCCAAACCTGTTGGTCCTGACTGTCAGGGACAGGCTGGCAGGCGTGGGCTGGGCAAACACCTCTCTGTCCAGGGGTTCAGACCTGAGGCTAGCCAGGGGAGGGCTGGACTGATGGCTGCGGGCCAAGGCTTAAACAGCAACCTTGGCACTAAGCACTCAAGAAAGGGGTCAAAAGCCTGTGGCCTCTTGGGCTTAGGGAAGGAACGGAAGCAAACCGGGATTCTTTCCATACCCTCACACTCCTACCCTACCCCTGCCACAAGGACCAAGACCTTCCTATCTGGCCCTGAAGTTCAGAGAAGGAGGAGCCCAGGGAGGGAAAAAAGGAGACTTATGGTATTGTCACATTATATATATATAATATACAGCCCTGTTGCCCTTGGCCCTCTATTGCACTTCCCCAGCATTGTTCCCTAGCAGAGTGGCAGAGGCCGGGCAGGTGGAGTCACCAGCAGAGCCAGGAGAGGGCTGCCTTAAAACTGGTGTGTTCAGTGGCTGTCACTAAGGGTGTGTGAGGTTTGTTTTTCCCTCCAGCAAAGCTGCTGCTTCCCTTTTTGCATATTTGAACGGGCTGGATGTTTTCCCTGAGACAGTTCTGAAATTTCAAGAATGGAAATAAAATGTTTGTTGATATGTATCTTCTCCCCACAACTGTGAGCTGCTGTGAGAGAAAAGCTATGTACACAGTCACCTTATCATCCGCCCCCTCCCGGAGCGGAGCACCGGCGGGGCTGTGGCAGGTGTTCAATGAATGCTTTGTTTCTGTGTATGTGGATGTGTGCGCACCAGTGTTTTAATTGCTTTTTTCTGCACATCTGGGAGGAAAGGAATAAGCCACATTACTGCACCTCTTCCTTCCATAGTTCAGCCTGCAAAGGCTCTGAGGTACCTCGTCCTAAACGGCCGTTGTAAGTGAATGTCTAGTGTGGCGTGCTAGGTTACTGAGAGATGGGTGAGTCACAGTTATCTGCTGTAGGAAACCGACAAGCTCCTGGCCCCGGAGAAACAATGGCTCTTAAAGATAAGAAGCCAGGCACTGGGGATATGCACACTGTGGCAGAGATGCTCGTCCACCCTGCCACACCATACTTGGCTCGCCACACTGTCCACTGTACTGGACAGTCACAGTTTAGAGCAATGAGGGAATGACAGACCCCCGCTCAGAGTCAGGGTGTAAGGAAGAGGGCTTGGGTAGGAATTTCCACTCTGCAGATAATTTTTTTCTTTTATTCTCTCCATACATATACGTGTGTTTATTTGGTTTCCACTTTTTCCCACTCTGCAGATATTCACCAAAGCCCGGTAGAAAGCGCCGTTTGGAGACTGCGGGATATAGAGAAGACACGGGCTGTCCAGGAGTCCTGCCAGGATGATTCAGGAGCTCTGATGGAAGTGAGGAGCCACGGGCTAGGCCAGCCCCACAATGGAGAGGTTGCCCCCAGAAGCGGCGGGGCTGTGACAGTTATGCCGTTGGGGCTGGCCAGTTCCTTTTTCAGTCTGTTCTGTCTGAAAAACATCTACAGATCACGCAGCCAATGTCAGCAACACTTTCAGCCCACAAGCTGGGGTGTTCGGTTCAGCCCCAGGGCCTTGCCCTTTCGGATCCTGACATCCAGTTACTCTCAGGAATCGTGATAAGGTGGCAGCCAGGTACATGTCTGCTCCTGCCTGGGTCCAGCATCTGACCCTGGTATGACCTCTTTCCTCCTTGACCTGGGCCTGACTCATACTTCTAGAATTAGAACCCAAGGATCCCAGCTACCCAGCCGTGACTGACTTGTGGCTGGCCCAGGGGTTGCTAAGGAAGGGGGTCGGGACATGTGTCAGCTCTCAGAGAGGGGACACTTGTCATTTCCAGGCGCACTGCCACATTTCATTGGTGATGACATTGTGGAGGATTTCTGCCCTTTCCTAGAAAGGAGGGAAGTGAGACTCAGAAAGGGTCAGGCAGAGATGAATTCAAAGGCCAATCTCCCAGCACTAAGCACGGCCATTCACTCACCCTGACTGCACTCCCTGCAGCCAACCAGCGCCACTCTGGGGAACCATCCTTTGTTCATTCATTCCTCCAACATTTATCAGGGGCTTCTTCCCCTCCATTTGTGCCTAATCAGTACCAGAGAACAGCTTGTGAGAGGCCCACTCAGTTCTCCTGAAGAAGTCAGTCTTGCCTAGGAAGAAGACACCTAGACCTCAGGGCCACCAAGTTGCCCCTACTCCCAGCCACACTATCTCGGCCAAGGAGTGGGTCTGATATGCCCTGAGTGGCTGGAGAGGGGTCCCTCGTTTGGGCTGGGGCATCAGTTTAGCAGCACGCCCTGCACCCAGCAGGTGTCACCTCCTGGCCTCAGCCTTGGCAGTGGATGAACAGGTGAGGCAGTGAGGCAATGTGACCATCTCTCATTCTTATGGTTCTAGGTACCTGGCTGACGTCAAGCTGAGGGATGCAGGGGACTCACTGTGTTTGGGCCTGACCGAGGCATTTCCTTAAAAGTTTATAGATCACTAAATACTTCCCCTTTCAACCCTGCCCCCAGCCTAGGAGGACGCATCTCCACAGGTACTCACGGACAGCTTCCTCGGACCCTCGTCACCGCTTACATGTGCCTTTGTGGCACCACAGATCCTCCTGGGAGGTCTCACTTCCCTCACTCATACAGTGAGAACACGTGTGCACATCAGCCTAATTCACACAGGCAGGCAGGCCTCTCGGCACACAGGTACAAGCCCTGCACACCTGTGCCTAAGCAAGCTCTCACAGCCCCGCCCCCCCCACACACACACACACGCCCATGTGACTTCATGCTGTTCCTGTGCTCGCTGGCATCCCCAGGCACAGATTAGCACACACTTGTCAGAGCCTTCAAGCTCCTCCGAGTCCACAGAAATAAGTGCCTTTGTGCTATCACGAATGCTCCTGAGTGCACACACTCCCAGGTATCCAAAGTCTGCCAGAGCCTGAATTCCATTCCACACAATCACACAGACACAGGCACAGGTATCATGCAGGGTAGACACACTAAAAACACAATCCATACCAGACACACACGTGCATGCGTGAATGACAAGCATGAATGACGCGCTCTGGCAGGCAGCTGCAATCCCCAGCCTCACCTTTGGGGGCACTGACGGGTGGCAGGAGCCAACCTGAGGCACAGCCTCCCAGTGGCCTGAGCCAGCAACTGTCACTGGCTGGGACCCAGTCAGCCTTGTGGAGGGAGGAAAGGGACAGGCCACTTTCCCTGGACATCCTGCAGACTGTAGGGTGATCTCCTGCCCACATGGGCAGGGGCTGCAAAAGGGAAGAATGGGCAGCTTGAACCCAGGGGGAGGAGAGTCCAAGTAGGGGCAAGGAAGTGGAGGAGAACTGGAGGTGACCGAAGGAGCTGGGAAAGGGGACCAGGAGGGCTAACTGGGAGGAAACAGAGGAGACGGAGGGAAGGACTGGGGGGAGGAAATGCCAGTGGGGCGGGGTGGGATTGGGGTGATGCCAGGAGGGGAGAGAGATGAGAAAGAAGAGGGGAAGGGAAAGCAGGAGAGAGAAGAGGGACAGACAGGGACCAGGACATGGGGTGGCCATGGGGAGGGATGCGCAATGAAGGGCAGAGCTGGGGGGCGGCCATCGGCACACCCCGCCTCCCCTGTCCTGCCAGCCCGTCCCCTTGTCAGGATGGACTGGGCCAGGACTCTGCTGCCCTGTGTCTGCCTCTTCCCCAGACCCAGGGTACAAGCGGCTCTGGACCTGGAGACCAGAAGGCGGCACAGGAGGCAGAGTGCACAGAGACAGTGCAGATGGGCTCACTTAGAGCACCTTTCCCAGAGCAGGAACCACCCCAGGGTGGATGGGGGCTCACTTTCTCTTCTGCTGGGGCTGGCAGAACCACCCAGAGCAATCCCAGTGGGGTGGGGTGGGCTGGGGTGCCATACTCTGGCACAGCACCATGGCAGCCAACCTGCCACCTGGCTGACACCCACAAAGGGGCAGCTTCCAGCAAGACCCAGGTGGCAGGCAATAAGGGGCAGCTGAGAGACACTGGGGAACAAGCACCTCTTATACCTCCCTGGTTCAACAGCTCTCCAGGTGTGGAGAAAGCCGGGAGCCCTGGCACAGAGCTGGAAGTTGTGTTGCCTAAATCTCTCCTGCCCTGCTCACGTGGAACCTGCTTCCTCCCATTCAGGGCTCTGGGGAATAAGCAGACGAACAGTAAAATGCCAAGATTTGGCCACGTTCAAAGTTGGGCGAGTCCCAGAGTTCTCTTCTCTTTATATCTCCTTGTCCTCCAGGCCCATTCTCACAGGGCTGGGGAGCTGGAATGGTCTGAGAGGAGAGAGGGAGGCCTTGGTCCTGTGGTGGACGCAGCCTCCAGGGCCCCCCAGCCCCCTTCCAAAGTACTCCAAGAGCTGTTCAACACCCTTCAGGCCATGTTGTGGCCAGTGGGGGCCTGGCGGGCCCCAGTTTCTTGGGTCCCAGAACTCAGTGCCAGATGGAGATGCAGTGATTATTCACTGAGCTGTGACGCTGAGGTGGCAGGGAAAGAGGCACTATCCGTCCCATTCTTCAAACGAGAGCACTAAGGCTCCAAGAGGGTTCTGTCCCCCAGGCCCGCCTTGGAGCTGAGGGGAGGAGCTGCCAGGACCAAGGCCAGGTTCGTTCAGCCTCTGGCCTGCTCTTGCTCCAGACCCGTGTCCAGTGGAGTCACCAGCTCCCTCGCAGGCCTGCCTCCACCTACCTGCTCCAGACCTTGCACACCTCCTCTGTAGCCATCTACCCCACCCATCCCTCCCCTGCCCAGGAGCATGGCACCTCCTCCTCACTCCCCTGCTCCACGAAATCCCAAAGCAGGTCATCCCTATCTTTCCCGTTCTCACGGTGTGGCGGCCCCTGCCCCTGACAACATCCTCCCTGCCTAAAAGCCCCTCCACAGCTCCCAGATCCCCCTCCCCGCCCAGAGACACACATGCCTTGGGATGGCATTCTAGACCCCTGCGTACAGGCCTGCCTTCCTCTCCAGCCACTGTCCCCACCCCTCCACCCAGTACCCCTAACACCTTGGTCTACTCTGGCAGGCCTCAGCCTACAGCTCAGCTAAGCCTGGGTGGGCCAGGAAAGCTTATCTGAATCCCCCTCTAAACTGGGGGTCCCAGTCACCCTCGGCCTAATGGCATCCTCAGCACCTAGGATAATGCGCCACGCAGCACCTAGTGGGTACTTTATAAATCATGTCTAGTAATTATTAGACTCTAATTATTTCCTTGATGGTATGCATCTGTCCCCTCATTCAGGGGTGGTGGCAGCTGGCAGTCAGCTTCCCCTCAGCACCCCTATGCTCCCTCCCAGAGGGCTGGGCCTGCCTCTCCAAGGGATTCCCCAGCCACAATGAGCCCACTGCAGTTCCTGAGGCCCCAACGACTATCCCAGGAGAGCTAGCTAGACGACGTGTTGACACCAAGCTCCCTTAGCTCCTTAGTCCCCTCCGAGTCTCCAAAGCCAGTGAGTGGTCAAGAGGACCCGTGACTCCCTATTCTCACCCTATCTTCCAGCAGCTCCCTGGGGCCTCTGCAGAGCCACCCCAAGTGTGACTTCACCTCTTCTCGACAGCTTTCCCAGCTCCCATCACTTCCTGAAACAACAAGGGTGAGAAGATGATGCATGTGAGCCCTGCCCTTGGGAGGCTTCCAGGTTGGGAAAGGAGGAATGAGCCTAACACCCAGGACCAGAAAGACCCAGGGATAAAGCCAGGCCAGGAGGCAGGCACGCGCTGTTGGATGATGACGACAGCGGAGCAATCATGGCTGCTCCTCGTTAAACACTAAGTGCAAGACTCCAAGCTAAGCAATTTATAGACGTTTCCTCATTTAATCCTTACCATAACTCCATGGCATAGGTATAATCCTGATTTTACAAACCGAACAAGGAGGCTCAGAGAGATCGAGCAATTTGTGCAGCGTCACACCAGTAGAGCTGGAATTTAAATCCAGACCTGCCAACTCCAAAGCCCATGCCTTTTCCACCCCATTTCATGGCCACTCCAAACTCTAGGTGGTGGTTTGTTCCTTCCCTTCCAAATAAGCATCATGGTCTCTCCATTACCAATAATGTACCCGCTCCCAGCTGGGGCTCCCCTCAAGGGCCCCGCCTGCCTTTCTCACATCATCCCCATCCACACCCATCACTCCAGAGATTTCAGCTTCACCATCTCCCAAGTTTATCCCCTGAGCTTTAGCTTCTGCTGTTCACTCAGTCTCAAAGCCTGCCCCATTTTACAGATGAGAAAACAGAGGATTAAGACTGTTAAGTAACTAGCCCAAGGTCACGCAGCTAGGAAGCAATTGAGTCTGGTTAGAACCCAGGTCATTAGAGCATCAAGTAATTAATTTGTATTACAGACAATTAGGGAATGAGAATTAACAGGACATGCTGCTAATGGGGCAAAAGAAGTTAGGAGAGAGAAATCATCCAGGTACCAGAGTGGAAGCCGGCCAGGCTGGGCCCTGAGAAGTGGGCAGGGTCTGCATGGGCATATTTCAGAAGGGGAACCATGAGGAAAGTGAAGAGACAAGAGAAAACACGGGGAGGGAGAAAGGGGTCTGTCAAAATTAGAGAAAGATTGTGACCTGGTAAACAGAGCTATAATAGGGTCAAGAAACACAACCCCGCTAACCCCCCAGTTCTCTGTGTGGTCTTGGGCAACACTCTTCTTGATTTCTTGTCTATAAATGAAGGATATATGAGCCTAGTTGGTCTTTGGGGTCCCATCTGGCCCTCATATCCAAGGAATCTCTGTGTGCTAACACTAGACCTTGAAACATAGAATATGACCCAGCCCCATGTTGTGGGGTACAGGCTTGGACGCCGAGGGAAGACAGAGCCAGCAGCCATCATGACACCTGACAAGAACACTGGAGGGTTGCCCCAGTTACACACCAGGAGGGGTCCATGCTCCCCACCCCCACCCCGTACACCTGTGCTACAGACACATGTGGACTGGCTAACCGTGGACTCGAGCCTGTGGAAGCTGGGACATGGGGTGACCAAGCCAAGGTGCAAGGGCAGCTCACGGGGAGGGGGTGGGATATGCCCACCACCAGCCAAAATGCAACCCCCATTCATCCTCAGGGAAAGGAGAAGGCAACAGGGATCCTTGGAGAAGGGGTAGAGAAAACTTCCTGAAAGTAACAGTAGGGGCTTTCGGACTGGAATAAGCAGTCTGCCAAATTGAAGGACATTTAGGGAATAAAAGTGGTCCCCAATCCAAATAGCACTGCACCCAAGTATAAAGTGCATTCCAGACCATTGGCCACGGCAGCAACTCTCCTCCCAGGGCTGGTGGGTGGTACAGCAACAGATGCTGTCAGAGAGCTCAGAGGCAGCAGGGGCAGAAAACGCATCACTGGACACTGTGGATACGTGCACACAGGCACACACACGAGGATGGATAAAGACCCCCAAGTTGGGCCGTCCCTCCCACACACACAAGATGGAGCCCTTGAAGGTGCTCTCCGTCTCTGGGAAACACACCTTCACCTGTCGCCATGAATGCAGCCCTGGGATCCAATGTCTGGCTGTCTCCCCCTCTTGTTGCAGCGTTAATGTGACGGCAGATGTGCTTTCCCACCCAAGAGGTACCAGACAGAAAGGCCTCTACGTCTGCGTGGCTGACTTGCACCCTCTGAGACACTGGCTCAGGCCTTACCTCTCTCACCTGCTTGACCCCTTGTCTATGTCATTAATGGAGGAGAGTGAGCCCTTGGGAGCCTCTGGGTCCAAGTCCCACTGGACCCTCAAGATTTATACCACAGCTAGAAGCTCAGTGCAAGTGCCAGTTCCTCTGCTTACTGGCTATAAAAGCTTGGCCTGAGTTTCTGTGTTTTATAGGGCATGGAGAAGATTACCTGAGAACTGTCTGCAAAGCAGTTAACACAGAGCGGTACGCAGAATAAGCCCTTATTGATGAATGGTATCTTCATTACTAACATTTGTCCTTAATTTTAACTCCCCTTCCCCTTATCTCATCATCCCATCTTTT
Organism: Perodicticus potto; assembly: GCA_963574655.1. Lineage (NCBI taxonomy): Eukaryota > Metazoa > Chordata > Mammalia > Primates > Lorisidae > Perodicticus > Perodicticus potto. The sequence goes on along the minus strand of CAUYRH010092706.1, from coordinate 70,908 downwards.
AATTAGGAAGTCCTGCTTGAAGTCTAATCTCAAGCCTTCGTGACATGGCATAAGCCAATGTTCTACCTTTATTGGAGTCTGGGGACCGAGGTGGAGGAGGCTGAACTTGCTGGTTGGAGGAGCCGCCTTCCTGCAAGCAGATGGGGCCAGGAAGGAGATTATGGAGGCGCCAGGCCCAGGGCTCTGACATGCACCTGCTGCTGCTCCAGGGGAGATGGGGGGCCTGCCAATTTACCCCGCCCCATGATCTCATGGCTGCATTTGCCAGGCACTGGCTCAGGGAGCAGGTACAAACAGCAGAGCCTGGGCACAGAGCCCAAGATCAAGAAAACAGGAAGGCTGTCGAGAGCCATCAACGAAGCCATCCCATGAGGCTCACATACAAGGTTGTCTTGTGTGGCCTTTAACTAGTGACTGACATCTCTGCTCCTCCCCCAAGGCCCTTTCATGCTCCCTGAAAGGCTCTCACACTGCACCCACCCCCATCCGTCCCCAAAAGACGATGGGTGAGGCAGGAGAGGCTGTCTCTCATTCCCCAGGGGTCAGCCTCTCTGTCGCATCCCTCTCTGCTGACCATGAACAGAATGCCCTTGTTTTGAAGTGCAGAGTTTGCTGGGCAGGAGACATGCCCAGCTGCTGTGACTGCTGGGGTTGCTGCAGGCACACCCCCTAAGTGCCAGTTATAAAGTGACCATGAACGCTCTGTTCAGTCTTGCAGCACACCCAGAGGCAGGGCAGGTCAGGGGTCAGTCCCAGCCCAGTGCTCTTCCGCGTCTTGACCCTCAAGCTGTCCTTCACTAGTCAGCTATATCCTGGATGCCCTTTTCCAAGTGATCCCCTCCTCCACTAGGGTCCAGCGACCCCCTCTCCCAAGCCCAATTAGACAGGCTGCAGCTTCTGAGTCCCACAACCAGGAGACCTGGAAACCTCAGGAGCAAGGAGCCACCTGTGTCCTGCTGGACCTAAGGGGCTCCCTTCACCTCCTGATTTACAGGGCAAAGCCTCAGCTTGGCCCAGAGCCCCGCATTCAGAGTTCTCTCTCTGCTCCCCTTCCACTCGCTCATCTCAGACCTTCAGCCTCAGCACAGCCAGACACAGGTGCCTTCGTCTCCCCACCCAAGAGCTCCCTACCCCTTCCAGCTTCCCAGCCCTGCTTTGTAGCCACCCCTCCTATGGCTCTGCCCTGCTCTCCCTCCAGACCCACAACCCAGTACTAATGACTGAGGTGAGCCTGCTCCTCCCACCTTGGACCACAGCCTGGGATGTGCCAGTCACCTCAGCCCTCGAGAGAACGCCTCAAAAACCAGGCGGTGTCTCTTTCTCATATCCAGGGTCCACTCCACACACACACTCTCTCCTCCTCACCTGACCCTGGCCTCCACACCCTCTCTGTCACGGAGGAGAAAGCTAGAGGCCCCCCCCCCGGCTTGGGAACCCTGTGAATCTGAGGTGCCTGGGGCTCAGGCTCCAGCCCCCGACACAGCAAAGCCTAGAGACAGGCTGATGGGGGCACCACTGCCAATGGTGTCCTGCCCCCCTGAGGAGGGAGGACACTTCTCAATGCTCCCTCAGCCCCACTCAGAGGAGATACCCTGCTCCTGGTTTTTCTCCCCAACATCCCACAGAGAGACACTGGAATGGGCCACAAGACCAAAACTAGGCCAAAACCTTGTAGAGGAAGACCCGGCTCAAGGCCACACCACATTTCCATGTCATCTTCAACTGGCACCAAGTGAACTGGGCATGCATGTGGCTGGACAGTCCACACCCAGGAGGCAGGGCAAATTCCCAGGGTACCAGGTCACTGAGCCAGGTCTCTAGGGTAGGGCACCCAGGGACTGGCTTGTTCTGCAGTGATGCCACCGAGATGCTAAATGCCAGCTGCTCCCCTCACCTGCCACAAGCCATTCCACTCTCCCCTGGCTCTCAGAAGCTTTCACAGTCAATCCCACCCAATCCTCACCACAGCTGCTGCACAGCCGCTCGGCACTTAGATTCCAAGTTACTCTGTGCTCATTGGCCCTTGTTTAAGTGTTATAAATGTTTTGCAAATGTTCTCACAAAGCTACATCTTCCGTGGTTGTCCCTAGTTGTCAGAGTAGTCAGTGCCAATTAAGATCATTTTGCTGGAGGATTAGTCCCTGGCCTTAAGGAGTGCCAAGAAAGACTCTGAAATCTAATTTTTCTCCTCTGGATAATCAAGCAATCTCATTAATGAAGCTGCCACTGATAAGAAGCTTCTCCCCATATTCAAGTTCTTACCTTGACTGTCAGAGAGGCCCCTCAGGTTGCATGAGGGCAAGTAAGGTTGTATGTGGGCAGGAATCTCTGGGGAGTACCTAGAAGAGGTCAGCTACTCCTCAAAGGGACGCTGCCCCCATTGGAGTACTGCAAACCCTTTTGCGACCAAGTTCACTTTCCCAGCTTCGGAGCCAGCCTACATGCTAATGCTGTGTCCCTAGCAACACACATGGGTCTTCCCCTCAGAGGTCACGGTAGGTATAGAAAGAGACTGACCTGAGGTTGAATCTCAGCTCTAGCACTTAATGATTGTGCAGACTTAACCACTCTGGACCACAGTTTTGCTATCCCTAGAATGAGCGCAGTAACAGGAACATTTTAACAGACTGGCAAAGATTGGAATATAAGGGGCAGCCATTGCCACTATGGTGGCCCTGCAGCCCTTGCCTCCAGCCCATTACTGGCTTGCAGGGAGACCCGTGCTGAGGCTGTGGCTGGTGTGGTGGGGGGAGCAGAAGAGACAATCCGTGGGTTTCAGGGCTCCCCACTGATCTGCTGTTGTGGAAAGCATTTTCCCATGTCACACCTATGGGGCTGGCTAGGTGTCCAGCGCTGTGGGGAAGGAGCAGGGTTCATAGACAGCTTGGCTCAGCCCTGAAACTCATCCAGGCCCAGGTCCAGAAGGGAGGCATGCCTGGGAGGCCTCCCTGGTACCCCTACAGGTCCAGTGCCACCTTCCACCCTGCAGGCCACTCCTGGCTGGCAAACCCCTTGGATGCCAAGCTGGGACCTTACCAAGGCAAATGGCCAAAGAGGAGAGACTTCTGAGAGTTATGGGGGCAGAAAGGGATGTGCCCGCATCTGGACCTGGGTCCTCCCATTTAGGGGCCCAGCCAGTCCAGGTCGGTGCACATGGGCACTTTATACAAACTCTATGGGTGCAGAGGAGGAACAAGACAATGCCCCTGTCCTGCCCAGACAGTGGGTCAGGTGTCTCCTCAATCCCCAGTGAGAAATGCATTTTACGCAGAGACGCACACAACCCAGGACTTCACCAAATAACACTTTGTAAAGTGTGGGGACGGTTCCATCCTCACCACAGTCTGAGGGATCCTGCTGGAGGTGGGGTCGACAAGGAAGCCCCCAATTCCCCCCACTAGCCACAGCATTAGTGCTCCTGTCAGGACAGAGACACTGGGTCAGCAGCCAGGACAGCTGGTACTTTCGTTCCTTCCTTCCTTCCTTCCCTCACTCAGCCTCTCCTGGGAGAAGAGACAACTCCCAGCAGCTTCTTACTAATCCTCGCAACAGCCCCAAGCACCAGCACCGATCTTCCCATGTTACAGATGAGACTTTCTAAAGGTTTACTGTCTGCTCCCTGTGGGCCTCAACACTCTGAGCGCTTTACACAGGCGGCTTATCTGTCCCCAGAACAACCCTGGAAGCGGGTGCTGCTGTGTCCTCTCCCCGCAGAGGGCCTGCAGCCTGCTCACTCAGGTCCCACAGCTAGTCCTAGGCAGGCCTGGAACTAGATTTAACCGGCGAGCCTTCAGTGAGTCCCTGCTGGACCGGGCAGGGGACAAGGCTGCTCTGCTTGTCCAGGAGCTTTAGGTGGGCGGCCTGCCCAGAGATGGGCACATCAGTGGGCGGGAGGAGGCTCAGGGCCAGAAGAGCAGGAGCAACAGCTGTGGTTTCCCAGAAAGGGGGCAACCACCCCACCCAGCCCCTCCTTCAGAATCCAAGAGGCTATTTTTACTTAATCTTCTTCTTTTTTTTTTTTTTTCTGAGACAGAGCCTCAAGCTGTCACCCTGGATAGAGTGCTATGACATCACAGCTCACAGCAACCTCCAATTCCTGTGCTCAAGAGAGTCTCCTGCCTCTGCCTCCCGAGTAGCTGGGACTAGAGGCATCCACCACAACGCCCGGCCATTTTTTTGGTTGCAGCCATCGTTGTTTGGCGGGCCCGGGCTGGATTCGAACCCGCCAGCTCAGGTGTATGTGGCTGGTGCCTTAGCCCATTGAGCCACAGGCACCAAGCCTTTTTTTTTTTGAGTCAGAGTTTTACCATGCCACCCTCGGTACAGTGCCGTGGCGTCACAGCTCACAGCAACCTCAAACTCATGGGCTCAAGCAATTCTCTTGCCTCAGCCTCCCGAGCAACTGGAACCACAGGCACCCACCACAACGCCCGGCCATTCTTTTTGTTGTTGTTGCAGTTGTCATTGTTTTCCAGCTGGCCTGGGCTGGATTCGAATCTTCCAGTCCGGGTGCATGTGACCGGCGCCCTATCCACTGAGCTACGGGCACCGTCACTATATTTTAACTTAATTTTGATCATAAAGGAAACATTGGTGGGAGTGGGTGGGACAGGCTCCTTTGGTGGTTTTCCCTGGACCCCCTCACTCCCCAGGGATGGCAAGACCAGAGCCCCTTAGAGGGGCCTGCTCAGAGGGGCCTCTCCATTCACAGAGGCAAGGTGGCATGGGGCTTTTGGGGACCTGCAGTCCGGGGGCTGGCAGAGCACTGTCTGTAGGAGCTGATATGGGTCTGGCTGCCAGAGTCCAGGGGCACCCTGTAGGGCGGGGCAGCAGCCACCCAGCCCTAGGGCAGGGCCAGACCTGGGGCTTCCTGCCCGGAAGGCCACCAGCCAGCCGAAATTCCAAGCCCACATGCACCCCACCCCCACTGACACCCCAGTGGGAAATGTGTCGAGCTCGTCAACATCTCTGGCCACAGGGCCAGGGCTCCTGAGGCTCCTAAATGATGGGGCAGGAGCCAGGTCATTAGACAGGGGAGACTGTCATTAGTGCAGGTGATGCCACTGCTGCACAGACAATGGCAAATAGTCATTAGAGGCTGTGTCACAAGGGGTGAGGCAATGCCGGCTGGCTGGGGGAGGGGCCAAGGTGCAGACACTCACACACACACGCACATGTTCACACACACGGAGGCATAAATACTCACACGTTCATTCACACAGGGTGTGAGCAGGTGTGCTCATGCATGTTCACACACTCCTGCGGGCAGAAATAGACACACTTGCATGCTTGCACACTCACACATTCACGGGGCAGGAGTGGATGTGTTTGCACACTCATGTTCACAGGCATTCGCGTGCGGGTGTGAGTAGACACACTCCCCCGCATCCACACGGCACATACAGGAACATGAGCAGACCTCCCCCACGGGCACGTTCGCCACTCACACAGAGCCACTGGCAGGCACCCACACACTGAGTCACACTCAGACACATATTCACACCTAGTCACGCCGCATTCACTCCCACAGGGGCCCTGAGTAGGCACTCCACACACTCACGCTCTCCCACACATTGCCAGAGGCCACGAGACCTGAGACACACACTCCTGGCACACAGGGCCCTCGGACTCTCCCCACGACCAGGCACCCAGACGCACAGACCCTCAGGGGCCCCCTAGCAGACCCACAGACACCCCCTCATCCCACCCATCCCCGGCTTCCAAGCAACCAGGAAAGAGAACCCAAATGGAGTGCAGCCAGGCTGCCTGTGCCTCGGGCCCTGCCCACAGTTCCTCCACGCTCCCACCCAGCAGGCACAGCCCTACCTCGCCCAGAGACACACTCCTCAGCTCCACGGTCCACAGCAGGGGAGAGACAGGGCAGCTGCTGCTCGCAGGGCGAGGAGCACAGCTGAGCCCCTGACTGGCCCTGGGCCCAGGCTTCCCTCCTTGCTTCACCTTCGGCTTTCCTCCCGCCCTGAGACAACCCGGGCAGGGTGGGAGAAGAGAAAGGCAGGGTGCTGGCATCACTCAGGCGAGCCCGAGGGGCAGCTGGAGGCTGGGCGTCCGCTCCAGCTTCACTTTCTGCCTCTGCCACTTCCCAGCTGGGTGTCTGAGCTTCCTCTTGCCACTGTAACAAAGCACCATTAACCTAGTAGCTTAAAACAATGTACTTTCATTCCTTTATTTTTTATTTCTCTAAATCTTACTACTACAGTTCTGCAGGTCAGAAGTCCAAAATGGGTCTCCCCAGCTTCAATCCAGGTGTGGCAGGGCTCCATCCACTGGCCTTTTCCAGGTCCTTGGCTCCCTGTCCATCTTAAAGCCAGCGACAGCCAGCTGATCCTCTCATACCGCCTCGGTCTTCTGCCTCCGTCAGCCATGTTTAAAGGACCCTCTCGATGCCACTGGGCCCTCCTGGGTGGTCCGGGATATCCTCTCCATCACACCTGCAAGGCCCCTTCTGCCATTCAAAGCGACACACTCCCAGGTTCTGGGGATTAGGATGTGGACATCTTCTAACTAATTGAGTGACCTTATACAAGTCATTTAAGCTCCCATAGCCTCAGCATCTTAATTGTAAACTGAAACTAGTCCCTACCACATGGGGGCTCCTGGGGACTCAGGGAGCCCCACGAGGAATGCCCAAAGCCCTGTGCCTCCCACCTGAGCTGTCCTCAGCCCATGGCACTGCTCTCTCCCCTCGGCTTCCTCAGCATGTATGTGGAGCAGGAGAAAGATGGGAGATAGGGCTCTGGGGCCAGTGAGGGGTCAGCTTGAGCTCGGACAGGGGCTAACATTCGGAGTAAGGACTAGCCAGGGTACAGGTGTCTCAGGGGGTTCCCTAGATTGAGCCCTGCTGTGAGGGAAGTCACCCTGAGCTGAGGGCACACACCCTCGCAGTGTCCCAGGATGGAGGGCCAGGGCAGGGCGGGTGCTGCTCCTGTTTACTCCTGCCTGCCCTCCCTCATCTGCTGCCATCTGTTTGCAGGGCCCTGGAACCAGCGGGGAGGCAAGAGGCCCCAGGCTGGGCTGCGATTACTTGGTAAATGCAGACTGCAAGGCGATGACCAGGACGATACACTCCACATAGAAGAAAACAGTCATTAGCCCCCATCTCACCCAGCACCATCTGCCCACTCAGGAGGTAGCCAGTGGCACCTCAGAGAGGCGCTGAGTTCACCAGATCCCCACTGGCCAGCTCCCACCTCTGGCAGCCCAGGCAGGGGCCTGTCCTGAGGCCACCCAGGCCCCTTCCCTCTGCTGGTCACTTCATCACTGTTGGCTGCCCTTCCCTAGCCCACCCCACACCCAACTTCCTTCAGAAACTCAGAGCTTAACTCGGGGAGTAAGGCCTCAAACAGCACAAGCGAGCCCGGGCTGGGCGCCGAATTAATCAAGTGGAAGCCCTGGGTGCAAATCCCAGGGAGTGCAGTGCCCCTGGCCCGCCTGGCTTGCTGTGAGTGTGGCACTGATGCTACTGAACGCAGGAAGGGCTGCCTCCTCCCTCCTCCCTGAGATGCAGTGGGCAGCGGTGGCCTCAGACTGGCCTCTGGCAGACCAGCCACCTCACAGACTCCCCGCCTCCCCCTGAGTCAGGGAATCCCAACAGGTGCTAGAGAAAGGAAAGGCTGGCCACAGAGAAAACACAGCTGCCCGCATGTAGTAGGTCCCTAATACACAGGTGCTGAATGCTTGAAGTTCAACCACTGTGCTCCTACTATATGTCAGACACTGTGCCCGGTGCTAGGAGGACAAAGATGGATAAACCAGACACTGCAACAGATGAAGCTTCAGTTCTCCGGATGTCCTGAGCCCCCTACACAGGCCCTAAGGACCCCTGCATGTGTGGGACATCAGTGATGGCAAGCAGCCTGCAGGCTGGTGGCTCCCTGCCCTGTGCCAACTGGAACAATGCCCAGCACACCCTGGGCTGCTGCCACCCCAGCAGGCTCACAGATGGCCCGACAGGGAGCAGAACATGGTTTCGGTCTATTATCAGGCCAGATAAAGGCAGCTGCTGAAGCTCGGGAGGGTGATTTGGGCTTACAAATAAGAGCCTCTGGATGCTCAACCACGCCCGGCCTTCCTTTGTCAGCCAACCTGGCCTTTCCGTCCCTCTTTGTTCCTCTCTGAAAGCAGCCCCAGGGAGGAAGACACCTCCTAAATAGCTAGTGTCAGGAGTGGAGGGTGAGGATTCTGGAACCAGCTGGGCAGCCGGCCTGGAGGCGGGGTGATGGAGGGAGATTCCAGACCTCAGAAACTGCTGGTCTTGGAGGCAGAGGGGACCTAGAATTGCGGGGTGAACACCCCAGTCAAGGCGCTGCCTTGTTTATCTTCACATTTGCTCCAGTGCTCAGCACAGGGATAGGTACCCAGTAGAGACTCAAAAAGCATTTCCTGAATGAATGCCCAAATAGCAGGGTGGGGACCAGGCCAGTTTCTGCATTGACCAGGATTCCAGCCAGGGTTCCTAGGCCCGGCCTATTGGGCAGGAGGTGGGGAGAGATCCTTGCCTAAGAGAGCCATGGGAATAGTGCTAAATAACAGAGCCCAAACTTGAACATTAATTCAGCAACCATCTTACACACCTACTACGTACCGGTGGCAATAGAACAAAACAAAGTCCCTGCCATGGAGTGCTTTTGAAAGCTGTTGTGCTCAAAGGATAAGTGAGGAGCACTCTGGGAGACTTCCTGCAGGGAGGGGGCAGGTAAAGTGGCTGAGGGCCTGTGTGCAGCTCAGAGGCAAGCAGGAGGAATGTCGAGTTTGTCTGAGGCCTGAGAGTAGGAACCTCCCTCATGGGTTGGACAGCCAGGCCCGGTGGACAGAACAGAGTGGGTACAACAGGACCTCTGTTGCTGGGACCTGGCATTTCCTCCTGGGAGAGGACTCAGGTAAGACAATGTGTCAATTCCCAGGGACCAAGGCAGCCTGTGCTGCCCCTCAGCCCTCCCTGGGAGGCAGCAAGCAAGAGGAAGTGGGGCCCTCCTGCTGGTTTCCCCTTGTGCAATCACCCTCCCTGCTCCTCTCCACCCAGAAGCAGGCCTGGCAGCTGAACCAAAATGCCACTGGCATGAACTCAGCACCCACACGGCAGGGCCCAGGCTAGGGCTCCCCGAGGAGGCTGGGCCTGACCTACACCCAGACCAGGGGAGTCCTACCCCCATGAACTCCACCCCTGGGTCCTGCATTGAAGGAGAGGGGCCCTATGGCTTGGTCACTGCCCTGCCCTGTATACATATCTGACTGAACTCTAGGCCTAGCAGGGCCTCGGCCAGCTTGAGGAGGCTTCCTTTTGCTTCTTCTGCAGGGAGCTGATAATCTTCTCACCACCCAAGGCCTTCGACCATGACAGTCGGTTGAATTCCCGCTGGACACTGAGCAGGAATCCAAAAGAGTAGCGTGCCAGACCTCTGGGAGCCCAGTCATGGTGGTCCCCATGACCTCCTTGGAAGAGGACCCAGGATAACCCCAGTCAGCCCAGCTCAGCCTGGCAAGGAAGCTCAGGTCCCGTGGGGCAGGGGGCTCCAGAGATGGGGTGTCCCCCCTCCCGACCTTCCTCTACAAGCCACCAAGGGTCTGTTGCTCGACAGCATCCCAAACTCAACAATGTTGTACCCTGTGTCACAATAAGGTATAGCAAGTGCCTTGGGAGGAAGGGTGGCCTTGTACCCATTTCAGAAAGAAAGAGTTATGAAGTACCTATGATGTCCCGGGCACTGTTCTAGGAATCAGGACACAGAGGAGCAAAACCTCTGGAGCACAGTCCCTGTGCTCTCAGAACTTCTCAGGGAGGCAGCCACAAACAAGTAAACACCACCAATAAACAATCACAAATTGAGCTAAGTGCTATGAAGATGGGAAAGTGTCATCAGCCTGTGCTGATCTCTCACTGGCCCTATATTACAGAATACCCACAGCTGCCCAGCCAAGGGCCTTCGATCATGCTGGAAGCCAAGTATCTGGCATAGCAAGGGGGTGACAACAGTTTGCAGAATACTTGTTGAACCAAACTAGAAAAAAAGGAGAAAAAAAAACTATGATCAACCAGTGCAACCTAATTTTACAGGCCCCGGAGGCTCAGAGAGGCCAAGTGTTTGGCCCCAAGCCACACAGGTAGTGAGTGACAGAGCTGTAAGCCAGGACCTGGGTCTCCTAACTCCAGGGCCAGAGCTCCTGCCACCTTCTTGTGCAGCCCACTGGGCAATCCTAAATCAGCTCACAATCCGCAGGAACCCACAGCCTCCTGGCCCACCTCAGGCGCCTTCTTTGCAGATCAGCACCATTCAATAGAACTGTCGGTAATAGGAAATGCTCAGTATCCACACTGCTCAACGCAGACACACGACACCACGCAGTGGGCACAGAGAATTGTGGCCAGTGTGGTAGGGTGGGAACAGGCAGGGCTGTGGAGATGAGGAGGGCATGGCAGAGACGGTATGCGGCAAGGAAGAGGGCAGGAGAGGGGTCAAGGATCGGGTTTGACATTCTAAGGCAGGCATCGTCAAACTTTTTAAACAGGGGGCCATCCACTGTCCCTCACACCACTGGAGGGCCAGACTGTAGTTTAAAAAAAAAAACTATGAACAAATTCCTATGCACACTGCACGTATCTTATTTTGAAGTAAAAAACAAAACAGGAACAAATACAATTCACATGTATTTGCCTCGCGGCATGTGCCTCGCGGGCAGTAGTTTGAGGACTCTGTTCTAAGGAGTCTTCCATCCCCACAGCGCCAGGAGCCACCAAAGTACAGCCTCTGCAGGCCCCCAGGAAGTCAGCTCCCCCGAGCTCTCCAGCACCTGCAACACTCTTGTAACACCGGCTCTCGTCATTCCCTGTCCCCATCCCACACAATTTCTCACCTGCACAGCTCATGACACTGCCCCAGCCTGGAACACCCTTCCTTCCCTGGCGAAGACAGCTTCTCCTCCTCCTTCAGGCCTTAGCTCACTGTCTCCTTCCAACACCCTCATCAGAGTCAGCCTCCTCTGTGTCTCCATAACCCGCCTGGCATGTGGAGGAGGCTTTATTTCCCCATCCTTGCTCTTAGTTCCCCTCCTCATTCCTTACTTTCCCAAACCTATACTTAGCTTCCCAACCCCCAGCTCTGGGACCCTCAGAAATACTTGTCACACAGTCACAGGTCACTTAAAGCCCTCAGCCCATGACCTAGACCATCCCATTCCCACGACTTGGCCCCTGGACAGGGCCTCCTTCCTGTGGCTTCAAGGGAAAATCCATAGAAAAGAGGCCAGAAGTTTCCAGTTTCATCAGTAAGAGGGCAATGACCCAGACAATGACCGCAGGTGTGGACGTGCATTTAGGAGAAAGGATAAGAGGCGGCCAGGAACCTGAGAGGCTCATCTGGGAGGGCTTTCTGGAAGAGTGGTCCTCCTTCCCATCATGTTCTGGAGTAAGGCTAAGAGTCTCTCCTGCAGGTTCCAAACCCATTGCTAGCTCTCTTGCCCGGAGAATCCCTGTCTGTCTCCCCAAGAGCTACCTCCTGCCCAGGGTCTGCACCAGGCTGGAATGTGCTCACTAGAACATTCATCTGGCAAATATGCCTGGCTGTCCTGCTCACACCATCGCCACACGGGCCAGGCCTCACTCACTGGGGAGCAGGGCAGAGAGGAGGCACTGAAACTATGACACAGAGATTCCATTTGCATCAGGACATCCAGCCAGGCTACAGGGCTGCGAACCCAGATGTCTCTCCTCCCCCAGAGCAGAGAGGCAGAGGAGCCCCAGGCCAGGACTCTGAGTGGGCAGGAGACTGAGAGGGGACAGGCAGACAGGAAAACAGGAGAGAGGAGAGCAGCACAAACACAGAGGGAGGGGTGCATGACGCCCAGAGGGAGGCTGGGAGGAAAAGGCATGGGGAAAGGAAGGAAGGAAGAGGAGAGAGAGAAAGAAACTCCGCATCACTGCAGGACCAGTTCTGGGAGGCTCTAGGCATCCCACCCCAAGCCTCCTCACTATCACTGTCCTCTGGCCAGCTCTTGTCCCTCCTCTGGCCTTACTCTGCATCCTGGATGATCAGGAAACTGGGGACTTGAGGGGAAGGAGGGAGAGACTAGACCAGGTGAGGACCAGCCAGGACAGGCCTCCAGAATCCCAGAGGCACACTGATGCCATTTCACCCAGACTTGTCCCCACTGAAGCACCAAGCAGGTTCATTTGTGAGTATATCCAGAAAGGACATGGAGACTTTTCAGGTACCTAAACATCCCAGAGAGGCTGCCAATCTCCCCTACTCTCCATCTCCCACTCCCAACCCTAACAGGCTTCCTGCTTCCCTGGGTAGGAGGTTTGAACACCTAGGTGGTTCAGAGGTTCACGCTCTGTCCTAAGGCCAGCAGAGGGTTGTGTCAGGTCCTCAGTGAGGGTGGACAGCCCCTGCTCAGAGATAGCGTCCTGACCTAGATGACCCCACAGAAGCCAACTCAGGGACGGAGGGAGGTATGGGTGATGATAGGGAAGGGAAGGGGGCAGAGGAAGAGGCAGTGAGGTGGGGGAGGAGGAGGTAGAGCTAGGCACTTTCTTGAGTTTTGTTTGTTTGGGGCCTTTTTTGCAGGCGTTCCTGTTTGGCAGCCAGAGCGGTGACAATCAAAGACACCTCTACGGACAGCACCCAAGGAGCTGCTGGGCCAGAGAGGAAGCAGCAGGCGGACCCCACATCCCTCCCTCCAGGCCAGAACCCCAGGCCATCATACCCTTCATTCCTCCAGGGAGGCAAGAACACGCCGGAGGGAAGCCAGGGTACTCAGTGCTGCGCTGGGCCCCAGAGACAAGCTCTGCAAAGCCAGCCTAGGAGCCAGAGACTTAGCAATTAACTATGACCTGTCAAATCTCAGGGGCTGACTGAGGCCAGAGGAAGTCAGCAAGAAATAGCACATTTACGTCTTATGGAGGCACTTAAGAGATTTAGGCTTCCAGCTTAAAGAGAATTAGGCAGAGGGACTGCCCTGAACTACATCCTGGACCATAAGAAGAGAGCTTCCTTTTCTAACCCACCGCCCTTGCCAGGGTCCCAAATCTCAGAGGCTGAGATTAGAGTAAGAGCTCTTCACCCTCATGGTCTGGCTTCAAATCCATCCCTGGTCAATTGCAGGACCTTAGACCAGGCACTTAACCCTCTGAGCCTCCTCTGTAAATTGGGACGATGCAAAGAATCAAAGCATCCACCTCCAGGGAGGTTGTCATGAGGACTGAAGAGCTAATCCACACAGAGCATCTGGCACATTCCTGACATGTCGGCTATGCTGGCTTCAGAAGAGCCCAGATGCTATCGCTGCCCTCTCCATTCCCCACAGAGCACACAGGGTGATGGGGTAGGGGGCATGGGGCCGTGTCTGACCACATGCTATTTGGATACCAGGCTGGAGTGAGGATGGTGGGAGGCCATGACAGCCAGTTTCGAGTGCAGAGGGGCAGCATGTGTCAGAAGTGGGAACAGACACCCAGCAGGGCCTCACCAGCCCACCCAGCTTGGCACCCTGGGAGCTAGGTGCTAGATAGAGCCGCAGCCTCGGTACAGTCCTGTTCTCGTGAGCCAGGAGTGCCCCATGTGTGCGAAAGAGGCCCCTCTGTCACTGGCCACTGAGACCTCCCAGGCATGCTCCTCTCTCTCTGCTTTGGCCCCACCATCCAGGGTGCTATGTCAGGTCCAGGGAGGACCAGAGTCAGCCTCTAGGCACAGAGCATCGGGCTAGGGAGCAAGGAAGAGGCTGGGCCAGGCAAGCTGTACTCCAGGAACCAGAATGCAGGGGAGTGCCCTGGGCTGGGGGCCTTGCTGCCCCATCAGAGGCTCTGTGGGGCAAAATGTTGTCTTTTCTATTTGTACCTCATACTTAATATGAAAGAGGTCCAAGGAGTGAGAGAGGAAGGGAGAATGGGAATGGGCATAGCTGCACTTGATCATGGCTGCCTCCCCACTACACCAGCTCCTGACAGGTGGGCACTGCCTGCTGCTGCCAACCTTGTGCCTGTCCTCCACCAAACGCCTGTACGCTGCCTCCTGTAAAGTGGGTATTTCCATCCCCACTTTACAAACAAGGGCAAAGTCAAATAATGTGCCCAAGGTCACACCAGGAATGAACAGCTGAGCCTTGGGCCTAAGCCTCACGTTTCCAAAGCCAAAGGCTCTTGGCCTTGACCTCTATTTCCTCCAACTTCCTAAATAGGGGGTGTGCATAGCAGGTGCTCAATGAATGCTAGCTAGAGCCAAGGAAGGAAGGGAGGGGGAGGGGTAGGAAGAAGGGGGAAGATACTCCAGGGAGACTCTTGGACGGCTAGAAAATAAATAACAAAGGTAGTATTTTCCAATGCCAGACTGGCACAGTGCCCAAAACAGCTGCCCTACACCCAGGAGCTCAGGGCCTGTGCTTGCCTCATCTTTTCCAGAAGTATGTGAGCCCAGATACGTCAGCCCTCAGGTATGCAGCGAGGTCTGCCTGTGGTGAGAGGTGCTCTCTCCTTTTTCCTTCCGGGTTGAATCTGCCCTCCTTTGCCCACTCCTGCACCGACCCCAGCCAGCCAAGCCTTGCCCCCTCCCTGGAATCAAGCCTGCTGGGTCCAGGGCTTAGGGTCTGGAACCTGTGACCAGCCCCCGCAGCAAGGCAGACCCCCTGCCAGGGGGAGAACCATGCGGGTTTGTCTGGGGGAGGGCGGAGGCACAGCATCATCCAACAGGTTGGTCAGGCTGGGAGGCGTCCCGCCCTCCTGCAGCTAATGAGCACTGTACGACAGGTGTCTGCGCCTCAGTCCCCAGCCTGCCCCGGCTGCGACCAGAGCCTGCCACTCATCACCCCTCCAAGGCTCACTCGCTCATCCCTGGGCCTGCCTGTTCCCAGGCCGGGGGGCCACGATGGCCTGCCGCTCCTGCGTCGTTGGCTTCAGCAGCCTCAGCGGCTATGAGGTGACCCCAGCGGGCAGCCCCCGGCCTGGAGCCTCGGGATGGAGCAGCTGTGGGACCCCTGGGCCAGGCTTCAGCTCCCGCAGCCTCACGGGCTGCTGGTCGGCTGGCACCATCCCCAATGTGACCGTGAACCCCAGCCTACTGGTGCCCCTGGACCTCAAAGTGGACCCGACCATCCAGCAGCAGAAGAACCAGGAGAAGGAGGAGATGAAAGTCCTTAATGATAAATTTGCCTCCCTGATCGGCAAGGTGAGAAGTTGGTGGTAGCAGAGGGGGAGGGTCCTAAAAACTAAGGGGCCACCAGGCCTAGGCAGGTGGCCAAGCTCTTTATTTCCCTAGCGTAGATTGTCATGCCCCAACCTGCCCCCAGCCAATGGGGAGGCCACACTGCTAACTCTGAACAGAAGGCTGGGAGGGACGTTGCTGATCCATCCTGGCACTGGGAGAGACAGGTACCCCAGGATGGCCTCTGAGGGACATGTGAACAGTAATATACTGCACGGCCTGGGACCACCCAAACCCCACCACCACTGCCCGCTTGGACTAGGGAGCAGCGCTGAGTGTGGCCAGGGTCCCTGTCATAGCGGTGGCTGATGGAGGCATGGTCCTCAGTCTTACTAGAGACAGATGGACAGTGGCGATGTCCTCCCAAGGTCCACCCTCCTGTGCATCCCTCAATGGCCTTGCAGAGTCTCTCTCAAGGCACCCCTGCTCAGCTTCCGGGTCAGAAGAATTGGCAGGGCCGAGGGGGCATGTGGGGCTGCCAGAACAAGGCTGCTGCGGAGGCTACAGTGAGAGAGGATGCAGCTTAGGGCATATCAGGGGACAGGAATGCAGGGGTAGATTCTCCAAGTCAGGGCCAGCAGCCAGCGGGCCTCTCCACATCTCACCCTGAGTAGGGGCATGAGTCCTCAACACCCCAACCTCCCACGGTTCCTAGACAGCCCATAGCCTGCAACTGGTCTGGGACTCTTCATGTCATCTCCGCCCCCCAGGGCAAGGGAGCTCCCGGGTGGGTCCTGTCCACCTTCCAAACCTATTCCTCACCTCCTCCAAGAAGCCCCTCCTGCCCTGCCCAGAAATAATCAGGATAGTAACAGCTGCTAATAGCTTGCTATGTGCCAGGCACTGTGCCAGATGCCTTTCAGATTTATCTCCATTTCCCTCAACAACCTATGAAGACATTTTTATGCCCATTTTACCTTCTCAGGAAAGTTGACCCTCTCAGGAGACCAGAGGCCTAGCATTAGGCCCTTGTCTGCAGCCTGGCCTCTCTGAGTGTGTCTTCCTCTGAATGTTCCTGGTCTCCCCTACAAGGTGGGAGCTCCCAGGGGAAGGCAGAGGAAGAGAGGAGGACTCATTGAGCTTCTGTCTGGCCCTCTGCAGAAACTTTGCAAATGTGTTGTGATTTAACCCACACAACAACATGCAGATGAGGAAACTGAGGACCAGAGAGGTTAAGTGCCTAACCCAAAGTCATACAACCAGCACGTGAACGAAGTCTGTGAGACAAAAGCCAGTGGTCTCTGAGTTGGCAATCCCGTCTTTCCCCTCCCCATTCATTTGGCTGAACCAGAGTTTTCTGGTCCACACCCAGGGTGCTCAGGTGGGGCACCTGGAGGGGAAGGGCAACCATCCCCTGAGTGCAGCACCCCTTCCCCAGCAGCACAGAACCCTGATCTGCTGGGAAGTTTTCCCTAGGAGGCAGATCCCTACAAAGCCTTATCAACCAAGATCAAAGCCTTAAAAGGAATATCTCACTGAACTGTGTAATTTGGCTAAGATATGTGGCTTTTCCCCCTCAAATGCCAGTGCTGATATCACCCTGTGCCTCTGCCATGGGGATGGATGGTGGGGTGGGCATAGGGAAGGGCACTAGGAGTTGGGGATCTATGCCCAGGGGCCATAGAAATGCCCTTGAAGGTCTTCAACAGAATTGGAGCCTCCCAACCTTCAAGCCTTAGCCTTAGCCTGAGGTGCCCCACAGGGTGGGATGCAGGGTGCCATGGGTGTTAGCCTTTGGGGGGCCTTATTGCTGGGGCTCTGCTGACCTACCAACTCTACAAGGATAATCCGTTAGGTCCCTGTGAAGGTCGTGAGGGCCCAGGCAGAAGCAGAAACTGAGCAGTGTTGCTGTGTTTGAATCCTGGCTCCACCACTGACCAGCTGTGTAAACTCAGGCACGTTGTTTAATCTCTCTGTGCCTCAGTACACATTGGGTTATTGGGCTTATCAGAATCAAATAGGATAATTTTTGAAAAGCAGCTAGAACATACCCCGTACATGGTAAATATATTATAACTGTCAAATAAAAAAATAATTGGACCTGGCTCAGGGATCTCCTAGAACCCAGTTAACCCCTTCCAGGCAGGAGCCTAGAGAAGAGGGGAGGGAGGGGCCCTGCTGGGAGGAGAAGTGAAGGGACTCAGGGATAGTGGGTGCAGCACAGGCCAGAGAGACACGTATGGGTGAGATGCCATGACCAGTGGGTGGTGGCTCTAGGCAAAGAGAAGACAGGATAGAAGCACTTGGCTCCACAACCCCTTCTGAGAGCACTGAGGAAGAAAAGGAGGAGGGGGAGAGACTCTCAGCAGTTGGCAGAGAGGCGCTGGAGCAGTGTTGTTTCTTTCACTTGCTGGCTGTGTTTCCTTGGGCAAGTTGCTTACCCTCTCTGGGCCTCAGATTCCACTATTCCTCTCTGCTCTGCTCTATAGATGGCCTTGAGCTCATGCCAGCAGTAGGACTGGTGAGGCCAGTCCCAAGATAAGGGAGGATGAGAAGCACCAGCAGGAGAGGCCAAAGAGGACTGGGAAAGGACTGGGCTTCCCTCCTTCCCATGCAGCAGTAGAGCAGATGGAGGTGATGCAGAGGCAGGACCGGCCCAGGCATCCTGGGGAAGCTGCAGAGGAACCCGAGAGCACTGCTGAAATGCCTAGAGACAGAGGGATGGGGACGATGTCTTCCCCTAGGCCTGTGTGACTGACCTCTGGCAGTCACCAGAGTCACCCCCTGCCTGTATACAGAAAGACACAAACCAGGCCTTCCTGATGAAGAGACTCTGGGGCTCCTTGGGCAAAGCCGACTTCTGCTGAAGGCAGAGGATTTAATGGCCCCCATCTGAGGCATAGGACCCGCAGGCCCCCGAGCCACTGCCCTGTAAGCTCAGGACCTGAAGTTTCTGAGGTGGTTACCCCACTCCCCCAAAGAAGCCCAGACCTCAACCAGGAGCTCCAGCTTAGCCTGCTTAATTCCGCCTCAAAAAAGCATCTCTCCCCAAGCCCCTGCCTGACCCAGCCTTGCTTTTCAGCTGGGCAGCTAGGCCACAGTCTCCTGTCTGTGACACAGGAAGGCAGATGGCACAGGCGTTTGCTCTGGGAGCCCCTCCTACAACTGCCACAGTATGATCTAAGGGTGGTGGGGGTCAACTAGCACAGACAGTAGGAAGAACGAGCAGCCTTGATGGGTTGGAGGCAAGAAAGCTGGCACCTCTCAGGGTACCAGGATTATCGGCCCTCCCTAGGCCTTTGTTCTGAGAGGGAGGAGCCTTTCTGTAGGGAAGGTCCTGGGTGGGGGATGAGTACCCATCCCCACCCACCGAGGCAACAAAAGACTCCCCCAAGGGCAATGGGTGACAGGGGGCTGGCTGCCCCTGATTCCCCTAAGAACTCAAAGGCCTTCTCACTGGACTGGCTGGCCAAATGCATACCATGTCCTAGTGGGATCATGTTGAAGCGTAGAAGATCAAGGTTAGACTAAAGGAGAACTTCCTGGTGTGAAGGTTTTTCTGTTGCTCATGGGTGGAGGAAGGAGCCTCACATCTCTCCCATCACTCCACCCACAGTGTAAACACGGAGTTCCTGCTTGTCAAAACGGAGAGAAGGTGGGGTAAGCAAATGCTCCCCCACAACGCTCCTTCTCACAAAGCAGAGTAGAAACCCTCTTGACCTCCATCCTTACTGAACCTGTTTGGCTGTGTGAACAGCAGATGGGTAGGCTTAAGTCTGGCTTCAAGCAGAACCTACTAGTACAGATGGGAATTGAGCAGGGGAATGACAGCCTACAAATGCTGTTGTCAAGTGCTATCATCCAGTATTACTGCTGGAGTTGTCTACGGTGAAGGCCAGAGGGGATTTCCCAAGGTCATCAGAGCATCTCGGGGAAATAAGAAAAAGCAGGAGAAGTAGGCAGGTCAGAGAGAGAAAGGGGGCCAGGTACAGAGGCACAAGCCTGTAATCCCAGCACTCTGGGAGGCCAAGGCAGCTGGATTGCTTGAACTCAGGAGTTCAAGCCCAGCCTGAGCAAGAGGGAGACCCCACCTCTACTTAAAATAAAAACACGTGGTGGCGGGCGCCTGTACTCCCAACTCGGGAGGCTGAGGCAGGAGGAACACTTGAGCCCAAGAGTTTGAGGTTGCTCTGAGCTATGATGCCATGGCACTCCACCCAGGGTGACTGAGTGAGACTCTATCTCCAAAAATTAAAAATTAAAAAACAGAGAAAGAAAGGGGAGCCCGCCTGGCACTCAGATTCCAGAGGAACAGGGATTCCGTGAAGGCCCAGAGCAGGCAGCAGCCATCAGAAGGGCCTCTCTGAGAAGCTTGGCCACCAAGTTGCTGTGTGACCCAGGACTAGCCCCTCCCCCTGGCCTCCATCCCCTCCTCTGTAAATGAAGGGTAGGGCTCCTGGCAGCTCCTCAGGCTACAATTCTGGGAGCACAGACCAGCATCACCAGCTGTGGCAGGAGGAGGCCCAGCTCCACTGTGGTCAGAGGACACATACTGGGCTGGCTATTACCACACCCTCATGGCAGGAACAGCCCACCTGTCCAGGAGCCATGCCTCAGCCATGCCTTCCACCCCTGTGGCCTACCTACATCTGAGCACCGAGGGAGTAGAGACCCCAAGAGAGGAGCGGACGGCTCCCAGTCCAGTGAGGAGGGTGCTGAATAGGGCAAACAAACTGAGGGCCTTGGTACTCAAGGAGTCACAGAGGGCTTCCTACAGGAGGGGAAGAGGGAAGGCCTGGAAGGGAAAGAAGAAGGTGCCCAAGGGGGCTGGAGCCTAGAGAGGACAGGCGAGGTGGGGAAGCTGAGCTGGGCTAGACTGGGTAGAAGGAAGGAGAGGACCCAGTAGGGACTCTGACAGCAGGAGGTGTGTGGGAGGCAGAGTTGGAGAGGAGCAGCAGCCCTCCCCATCTTTATCCTCAAGGCAAATCTGCGCCTAACTGGAGGCAGAAACCAACCCAGGAAGGCAGATAGAGTCCCACAGTGACTCCAGCAACAAACAGGAGGCATTTGTGGTGGTAGTTAAATGACTTTAAACTCAAACTGCCTGGATTCCAGGCCTGGCTTTGCCACTGGCTGATTTTGTGACCTTGGGCAAGTTCTTTCACCTCTCTGTATCTGGTTCCTCAACTGTAAAATGCAGCTGATAATAATACCCACCCCATGGGGCTGTTGCGGAGGATTTAATGAGTTGGAGATTTCAGCATTTAGAACCAGCCCTGGCACACAGTAGGAGCCACATAACCTTTTGCTACTGTCACCATACTAAAGCACATGCCCACGTGCTTTCCCCAGCAACCCTCAGAGGTAAGCAGGTATTATCACCCCTAACTCCTAGCTGGGAAAAGTGAGGTTTGGGAGGCTACAAGTCCTGGATTGTCAAGAGGATTAGCACTCAAGCACAGTACTAACCAGGCCCTACCCTGCTGAGTTTCCAAGACAAGATGAGACCAGGCTTGTCATGGAGGGGGGCAGAGGGGCCTCTGACACCCACGTTCCCTGGGGTCTCCCACCCCAGCTCCAGGCAGGCTCAGAGAGCCTGTCATATGCTGGCACTCTCACACCCCATCTCCCTCCCTCCCTTGGAACCCTTTGCTAATTGGCTCCACCTTGCCCTGATCACTCCTTATCTCACCATCTTCAGTCTGCACAATCAGTAATTAGAGATGTGTTCTGAAGGTGCTGAGTGAGGGCGCTGGGTGGGTCTGCACACATGAGCTGCTACTTCCCAAGGAAGCCCTCACGGGCACCGGCTGGCCAGCCTGGGGCCTCAGCCCCAGACCAGTGCACACCCGGCCCACTCCCTGCCCTCCTGCTGTCCCAGGTGCAAGCTCTGGAGCAGCGCAACCAGCTGCTAGAGACCCGCTGGAGCTTCCTGCAGGGCCAGGACACAGCCACCTTTGACCTCGGGCACCTCTATGAGGAGTACCAGGGCCGGCTACAAGAGGAGCTGCGCAAAGTGAGCCAGGAGCGGGGCCAGCTGGAGGCCAACTTGCTGCAGGCGCTCGAGAAGGTCGAGGACTTTCGAATCAGGTTAGGTCACCCCCAAGGACTGAGGGTGGGGATCACACCATACTCAGGTGGGAGGCACCCACACCAAAGGAAGAAGAAAGGAGTTAGGGAACATTTCTTTACCCCGGACATAGCTTCTGAGGGGCTGTGTCAGACAGTATTCTGCATAGTGAAGACATGGCAGTGATCCTATAGCGCCCCTCCCACATGGTAAACCTCACAGCAAAGTCAGTCTGTGCTGGCTCCCGGTGCTTGCTGGCCCCTGGGCACCGTCACAACCCACATGCTAATTCAAGTAGCCGTACTCTTGTGCCATGAACACACTTGCTGCTGTCCAGTGTTGCTCTGGAGATGAGGAATTACGCCTTAGAATGACAGATAGAATGACATTTGGGTTTCTATCTCAATTGGCAGGGAGCCGCTGGGAGGTGAGGAAAACATAGCTCCAGCTGGAAAGATACTTTCACAACTTAGCAGGTAGACAACAGACAAGCAAACAGCTACTGGATCGTGTGTTCCAGTGGTTACGGGACCAGGCTTGGGCTTTAGACCAGGAGGGGTCTAATCCTTGCCCCCATCCCTTACCTGAGGGCATCACCTCCAGTAAATTGCTTAATATCTGAGCCTCAGTTTCCCCCGTGTGACATGGGAATGGGAAAAGGTGTAAGGAGGATGTCGTGAATTCAGCAGAGTACCTGGCAGTTATACTATAGAGAAATACTATAGTTATACTATATAAATGGTGGTTTTTCTATCTCCTAGAAGGCTGAAGTTCTCAGCACACAGTGGGTCCTTAACATAGGTTTGCTGAACTGAACTGGCCACTCTAAGAGGGCACACTGGGCACTTGCTCAGAGAAGTGACCCTTTCTGACCAGTCAGTGAGCAGGGCTTTAGGGACAAGGAGGCTGAAGCAGAGCAGAGAGACTGTGCCCCTGCACCCACTCCTTGGGTCTGGTCTCCTTGCAAGGAGGCCCCAGCCAGGGACAGGGAAGGACAGGGCGTGTCTGAGCCCTAGGCCTCCCCTCCTGCAGTGCTCTGACCCAGCCCCAAACCCTGCCAGTCTGCAATGAGGCCCACAATACCTGGAGCAGCCAGCAGAGCAGGGCTGGAGAATGGGGCAGTCTGCCCAGGAGCCCAAGGGCAAGGGCTATGGCTCAGTTTGCCCACCACCTGTCCCATGCCCGTGTCCTCCCAAGTCCTAGAGAAACATACAGGTCATCTGATTGCCCACTCGGAGAAGGCAACTCCCCCAAAACTGACCATGATGAGGGGAGTCACATTGGGTTGCCAGAACCTGTGGCCTATTTCACCAATTCCTAGTAGGTCTCTGGCCCTCAAAGGATCAGAGGATGGCAGAGCTTGCTGGAGCCCTGGGTCTTCCTTTCATGGAAGGAAACAGAGTCTCAGAGAGGGCAGGGTTCAGTCACACAGCTAAGTCACACATGCTAAGTCACTCCCTAACCCCAGCCAGCCACCAGGTAAGGCTGCTCCCAAGAGCCTAGCCAGATCATGTCCATGGAAGCTCTTTGTAACTGGAAGTTCTGTACAAACAATACTTGTTGTTTTAATATGGCTCAGCCCCCTCATTGGCCTGCTGCCTGGTTTCCATCTGCCTGCTGACTGGCGTTACCGTTTAGGCTCTTCCTCTCTCTGGGTAGGGAACCCACATAAGTTAGGGAAGGAGAGACTAGGCCTGATGGTAAGGCTAGAGGGCTTCTTGGTCTTCAGGCCAGAGCCAGGCAGCCACAGCCTGTCTGTGCAGAGCCTGGGGTCCCCAGGAGCCAGGAGACGCCAGGCTGAGCCCTGACTGGGAGGAGCTGTGCCCTGCCCCTACAGGGCTGATGAGATCAGCCTGGCTCCCAGAAATAAACAAGTTGGCAGGTGAGGATGGGGGTGCGGGTGTAACAAGTTAAAAAGGGCCTGAGAATGGGTTTGGGAGCTGGTGACAGACTAGCAGAGGATTGGGGGTAGGATAGGGGAAAAGGCACCACTTAAGCCTCTGTGGGGACAGAGACTTCCAAGGACTTTGGGGTGACAAACCCCAAGGATCACCAGGTCTAACCCTTGTATTTGCTAAGGATGGAGCAAAGACCCAGCTAGGGGAAGCAACTTGCCCAAAGCCACATGGCAAGTGACTCAGGTATACCACCTATAGCTGTGCAAGCTGTGCACTGCACAAAAGTATGTGGTAGAAGGGTGAATGTGGGCTGCAATCCAGTCACACATCATGCCATGCAGACTTGCATAAGGTCACACACCCTTCAAGTAGGGGGCTTTATCCTAATTCACACAAAGGCTGGGGATGGACTACAACCTCCTTATGAGGGCTGGTCCTAGATTAGGATCCAGTGGCCAAACTCAGCCCAATGTTTCTGCTATGCCACCAGCCTCTCCCCGGGGGCTCAGGCCCTGCTCCCATCTACACACCCAGCATACCTGGAGGTCCAGGGTCACTGCTCCCATCTACACACCCAGCATACCTGGAGGTCCAGCCCAGGGAGGACACCATGAGGATACCACCTCTGGTCCCCACACTCCTGGTGTCCTTTTCCTCCAGGGGAGGTTTCCCAGAGCAGCTTCTAGGCCACTTGTCTCCCCCCATTCACCTTGATGATGTCCCCCTAGACCCTCAGCAGGTATCTATCCGGTTGATGTGCAAATGACACCCAGGAAACACAGCTTTTCCCTGCCCACCCCAAGCCAGGGCACATTCAAGGGTGTGGGAGGCTCTGACGGGGCTCGACACCCCCAGCCCAAGGCCTGAAGTTCCCTTCCTAAGGCCTTTCAGGAGACAAAGCCAAAAATAAACCAGGGAGCAGGCCCTAAGCAAGTAGTAATTGCTTGGTGGGCCAAGCAGAAATCAGAGGTGGGGTGGTGAGGACACCCAGCAAGAAGGGCGGAGAGAAGGCAGTGCAGACCACCGCAGTGACCTCTCTCCTGGGGCCCTGCCCCAGCTGCCGGAACTCTGCTATCCAGAGAGGAAGGGAGAGAGGTCTTGACCCATGGGGCTTGTGTGCAGAGGACTTGTCAGGGAGGGGGTCCCTGGGTCCCTGTTCCCAGGGCAGAGAATGCCTCTGAGACCCTCACATGCCAGGGGGAAGCCTGTTCAGGATGGCCAAGCCCTCTGCACAGAAAGGATGTGCAGAGAGCCCCCCATGCTCCACAGTGAGGCTTTTGGAGGCTTCTGTCTGAGAATGCAAGAGGCCCAGGCAGAGGGCTAAGCCTCAGGGTGCAGCCCACTGCTGGATGCCCTTTATGAGTGGCCCTTTTTAAGCCTCATGACATCACTATCACAAGGCACACCAGTAATTTACCAAGGTCACACAGCTAGTTAGCAAAGAAGCCAGGGTTTGAGTCCAAGCAGTGTGGCTCTGGATGCCCGTGCCTGATCAGCATGCCAGAGAAGCCTCCAAGCCGTCCTCTGAGACTCTATTTCCGCATCTGTGAAATGGGACCAGTAGGACCTCCCAAGCTGGGGTTCTAAGGATCCCAGGAGAGGTGCAGATAGAATGCCCAGCATGGGGCAAAGTGGCCCAGAGCACCTGTCACTCCTACAGTCAAAGCATTTTGTTCTCTGGCAGGCCCCAGGCAACAGAACAGTCTCCCTGGCCCACCCCTCTGTCCAGCCCATAAGAACTATACCCTCAGAGCCCCTGACAGACTCAGAAGCTAAGGCAGCGGCAGAGTGTGTGACTTAGCACGCTAAGACCCGAGGACCCACGTGCCCTGCAGTTCCTGGCCACCCTTGGGTCCACTCTCGCAGTTCCTCAGGTGGTCTGGAAAAGAAGGCTGAGGCCCAGCTCCGGCCAGCTGCTGTGGGCGGGGAGTGACGCCACCCCTGCCAGAGGTCAGAGACTGGGGCAGGCAGGCGGCTGTAATTAGAGCAACCCAATGACTCAAGCAGCTGGAAAGGGGGAAGAAAACAGAAGCGCCACCTCTATGGGGGCAGGCAAGAGCCAGCAGACCCCCACCCTATGGGGCCAAGGCAAACATCTTGTCTGAAAAAAGCGGGTAAGGCCAGGGATGTGGGGACCCCATCCACCCATCCAACAGCATCCTTATTCCAAATACTGGTGGCCCTGAGAAGGAGGAGGCTGGACTGAGAAGGGATTAGCTGTTGTACTTTGCTAAGTGCCGACTGTGAGCCACAAACTGTCGCTAAGTGAGAAGTGGGCTTTGTCAGCCCCCGTGCACACACGTCTCCACACCCCTGAAAAGCGAGGAAGCCAAGGAGGAAAAAAACCCAGGGTGGGTCCATCTGACAGCAGTGTGCATGCTCCTCCTTCCTCCTTTTGGAGGGAACATGGTAGGATGGTGTCCCCCAAAGTGGAGTGGAGATGGGAGAAGGCGAAGCATGAGCAGGGTGCTCCTGGGGCGCTTGACCAAAGGCACAGACAGTGTCAGGCCCTGAGGTTCTCGGGACTGGAGGCAGGAAAGATGAAGGGACAAGTGCCAGGGGAGAGTGCTGGGCAGCAGGGGTGGCCTCCTGGAGGAGGCAGGCGGAGCAGAGCCGGGAAGAGGCAGAAGCTACGAGGAGAGCACGGGGGTCGTCAGGAGGGAGTAAGGAAAATGGGGCCAGGATGACATGAAGCAGAGCAGTGTGTCACAGGAGACATGAGATTGTACCCACTGGGACAGCAGAGGCCCTGAGCCTCATCCCAGAGGAGTTAACCAGACCCCAGACCCCCCACGTCCAGCTGAGCAGTGTCTCTCCCTCTCCCCTCAGGTATGAAGATGAGGTCTCCAAGCGCATGGACATGGAGTTCACCTTCGTCCAGCTGAAGAAGGTAACCTGCCTGCCGGGGCTCCCTCCTCCTGGGCCCTCGGCCCTCTTCCCCTCAGGAGCTTCTGCTTTCCTTTATGCCCAAGCAAAGCCCCAGAGACTTAAGTCCCAGGACCCACAGACAGGTATACAATTGTCCCCATCAGCTCCTTTCCCCAGGCTCTGAGCCAGATCTCTAGAGATCTCACCCCACTCCCACCTGGGACCCCAACATTCCCTCCCATCACTTACCACTGCTCCCAACTCCAGGATCTGGACACAGAGTGTCTTCGTCGGACCGAATTGGAAACCAAGCTAAAAAGCCTGCAGAGCTTCGTGGAACTGATGGAAACCATCTACGAGCAGGTGAGGGAATGGGGCCAGTATCCCGAGAGTCAAAAGCTGGCTGGTCCACAGTCATGGACCCAGGAATGTAGGGGCTTCCAGGGGCTGTGGAACCTTCAGCAGTCACCGATGGTTTCCTAAATCCCCTCCCATGCTGATGTCAGTAATCCTACATGGCCCCTGGCCCCTCATTTCATGGAGCATGGACAGGTTCCCCAGAGTCCACTCTCACCGAGAGCTGTGTCTTCACGTGTGCTGGAGAGCTGAGGTGTGCAGGGCACCAGGTGCTCTGGGCCAGGGTTGGGACGCCGGCCTCAGAGGTAGGGAACCCAGGGGCTGGAACAAATGATCTGATTGAACTTTGCAGCCCTTGAGCCCCAATCCTGATTTGGCTTCTTCTTTTTTGTTGTGGTTTGTTTGTTTATTTGTTTGCCATTTCTGTGACGTTAGGCAAGTTATTTCTCCTCTTTGTGCCTCAATTATCTCATCTATAAAATGGGGAGAGTAATACTACCAGCCTGGTTAGGTCGTGATGAGGACTAA
This sequence comes from Perodicticus potto, assembly GCA_963574655.1. NCBI lineage: Eukaryota > Metazoa > Chordata > Mammalia > Primates > Lorisidae > Perodicticus > Perodicticus potto. The sequence continues at coordinate 44,038 of CAUYRH010092706.1, read as the reverse complement.
ATCCCTCCATGCATTCGACAAGTGTTTATTGAAGGCCAGGCACTGTCACACACCGAGCAAGACGAGCACAGTCCCTCCCCTCTAGGAGGCAGGTAACAGGCAAGGGAACAAATATCTGGACAAGGTCACTTTGTAGGGTGATGAGAGCAGGAACCCTCATGCTGGAAGGAGGGGAGAGCCTCAGAGCCCAGGGGCAGGGTACCTCTCAGGGGATGTGAAAGTGGGTGAAGTCCCCAGGATGGGAAAGATCCAGCCCAGTGGAGATCTGAGGTGGCACTGGGCAGAGGGAAGAGCCACGCAAAGCCCCTGAGGCCGGAGAGAGTTTGGTGATTAAAAAGAAAGAAAGAAGGCACCGGTGCTCAGGACAGACAGTGCAGGGCAGGGGACTCGGGTCAGGGACAGCCACTCTGGGCCCTAGGCCCTGAGACAAAATTTTGACCTTGCCCTGAGTGTGACAGGTAGTTTCTGGTGGGTGCTGGAGAGGGAGGGTGCACAACGGTTTCTGGTTGTGTGTATCGTACAGAAGACTGCTGTGAGAAGGGACCACAGTGACAGCGCACCGTGGCACTTATCATTGCTTCAGAAGCAGCAGCAAGCGGGCTGTGGGATGTGAGGTTCAAGTTTCTCTCCATGCTCCACCATGGGCTGAGAAGGCACCACTATTCCTTGGCCAAAAAGATTCCCTGCATCAATGGGTCTCTAGGTCAGCACTATCAAATAGAAATATAACACAAGCCACGTATGTAATTTTAAGTTTTCTTTTTGCTTTTTTTTTTTTTTTTCCAGATAATCTCGCTATGTCGCCCTCGGTAGAGTGCCATGGCCTCATAGCTCACAGCAACCTCTAACTCTTGGGCTTAAGCGATTCCCTTGCCTCAGCCTCCCAAGTAGCTGGGACTACAGGCACCCGCCACAACACCCAGCTATTTTTTTTGTTGCAGTTGTCATTGTTGTTTAGCTGGCCTGAGTCAGATTTGAGCTGGCCAGCCTGGATGTATGTGGCCGGCACCCTACCAACAGCGCCGCCCTAATTTTAAGTTTTCTATGTCCATATTTTTTAAAAGAAACAGAAAAATTAACTTTAATAGTAGACTATATTTGGCTCAATATATCCAAAATGGGATTATTTTAACATCTACTTCACTGGTCAGAGCAGTCCTAAGCAAAGAACAGTGCCGGCTGAGGCTGCCTTAGGTGGAAGAAAAACATATTGAGACTTAAGTAGCTCCAGGAGGGCTGGACACTCTAGCTTCAATATTGGAGCACAGGCCACATCAGAAATATAGGCCCACAGCTGCGTCCCAGAAAACAGTCCTTCCTTCCCTCCAAAACATAAGCGCACACACGCACACGGACACACACGTGCACACAGCAAGGCGACATTCTGAAAAGCCCCTCCCAGCCTCTGAGCATGAACCCATTGCTGTGAACTGCTCAGGCCTTGTCCTCACACTACCTTAGCCACCTCTGCTCTTCCCCTCCAGGAACACAGGTTGGGGAGAGGACCCTGGGCTGGCAGGGTCCCCCTCAGCCTCTGAGTTACAGTCCAGCTCCCAAGTACCTTTAGGGCCTAACTCCAACTGGAATACCGCCTGCCCCACCCTTAAACTCTGGGTCCAGGGAGGTGAGCTACAGTCTGCTGACAGCTGTCTGCAGCCAGGCACACCCAGTGGGAGGCTGGCTCCTGCAGAGAGAAGCCACTGCTGTCTAAACAGCTTTGGCAGAGAGGCTACTCCAGGAATGGGCTCCTCTGCCCCTAGATGCTTTGTCCAGCTTCATCACCTTTACTAAGCACAGCAATAGAGTGTCCTCAACCACTGTTTATGGAGCATTTAATACATTCCAGGCGCCGTGCTCAGTGCTTCCCAGATTTACTCTCGGTTAATCCTCCTGGCAGCCCTGTGACGCAGGGATGATGATTAAGAGAACACAGACTTCAGAGCAGCTTGGATTTGAATGCTGGCTCAGTAACTATGTGCACTAGAGCAGGTTATTTTATCTCCCTATGCCTCAATTCCCCCATCTGTAAAATAGGGAGAATAACAGTACCTAGCTCTCTGAGCTGTTGGGATGATTTGTTTTGTTAGCATACCCTAAAGCACTAGAACAGTGTCTGGCACCTGGTAAGCATTTAATAAACATTAGCTGCTTTCAGTTCCATTTTATAGGTGAGAAAACCCAGGCCCAAAGACACCAAAAAACTTGACCAAAATTGCCCAACTAATAAGATGTGATGAGGGCTAGGTGTGGTGGCTCACGCCTATAATCCTAACGTTCTGGAAGGCCACGGCAGGGGGGATTGCTTGAGCTCACCAGTTCAAGACCAGCCTGAGCAAAAGAGAGACCTCATCTCTACTAAAATAGAAAAACTGAAGCAAGAGGATCGCTTGAGCCCAAGAGTTGGAGGTTGCTGAAAGCGATGATGCCACAGTACTCTATCCAGGGCAACACTTGAGACTCTGTCTGAAAAAAATAAAAAGACAAAGAAAAGAAAAGGAAAAACCTAGCCAGGCATGGTGGCAGGCACCTCTAGTCCTAGCTACTTGGGAGGCTGAGACAGGAGGATCACTTGAGCCTAAGAGTTTGTTTGAGGTGGCTGTGAGCTAGGCCAGCACCATGGCACTTCAACCTGGACAGCAGAGTGAGACTTGGTCTCAACAAAGAAGAGGTGATGGTATTCAGAGTCCACTGCCATCAAGCACTACATTTTACTAACCTGCACTAAGTTACCCTGTGAGAGCCACCACCTGCCTTGACTTGAGCACAATGAGCGTGAGCACACAAACAGCAGCCTTCTCAGGCGCTGCCATAAACTATACTCAGCTTAATCCTGCCCAACCTGGAGAGGCACCTGCTCTCTGGGAGCCCCATCCCCATGCCCCCTCCCCACTATCCAAGCGCATTATTAGACCCCTGCAGCCCAGCAGGGGCCGCGTATCTGAATAGGTGTGAATCCTCTGCTTCTTTCTTCTATTTATCAACCTCCTGCTTACCCTCCCTCCTTCCAGAAAAGGTCTGAGGCTGCCCCACCCGCTGTGTTTTGCCAATTCCTTTGCCTTGACCAGGAAGCCCACCTACAGTGTGCCCTGACAGTGCGTTGGCCTATTCTAGGGCCAAGTTATGCCTGAATGTGCACTGGAGGGCTCTTTCTGGGATCTCCATACCCACAAATACCCACAATATGTCGAGGAATGAAGCCCCAAAGCTGCATCTCGGAAACTGTCTGCAGCCATGCCCTGGCCAGGGTGCTGGTTCCACATGGGAAATGCCAGCTAGTGACCAGAGCTGCAGAAACAAGGCTTGAGTCTATGGGAACCATCAACACCATTCTGCCACAGTTGGCCCCTCCTCCAGTTTTGCACTGAGATTTCTGTTAAGTTCATTTGGAGACCAGCCAAAACCCCTAGCACAGTCGTTCTCAACCTTCCTAATGCCGCAACCCTGTAACAGAGTTTCTTTGGGTCATGACCCACAGATTGAGAACCGCTTCCCTAGCAGGACACCCCCAGGGCAGCTGACCGCTGAGCTCAGGACAGTCAGGTTGCCCTGAGGGAAGCTTGAGAGTGCCTGCCACTGGCCCAGCTCCCGGTCCGGGAGCCCAGTCTTGTCGTCAGGAGGTGCTGGTAGGGGAGCAGGGTTTGCAGGCGCCTTGCAGGTTGTTGCACAGCCCTAACTGGCCCCATGGCCTACAGCTGAAGTTCAGAAGCACCTCCTCTTTAGGCTTAGAGACTAGAGTCTCCAGCGCAACCTCTCTGAGCATAAAGATGGCCAGAGGGTTGGGAGGGGCCCAAAGTCAGGAACCTGGGTCAGAGAGCAGTCACATGTCAAAGACCCAAGCCTGGATGCGAGCAGGCTTCCAGACCCAGCTGGCAGTCTTCAGCAAATAGAGGGCCCAGAAGAGCATGTTGAACATTGGCCCAGGAAACGATGGTAGGATCCCAACTTCCAGACTCTGGGGGACTTCTCAAGGCAGACAAACCAATTGTAAGGACATAAAAGAGAAAGAGAAATGGAGATTAAAAGACACTTAGGGCTCGCGCCTGTGGCTCAACAGGCTAGGGCGCCAGCCATGTACACCAGAGCTGGCAGGTTCGAATCCAGCCCGGGCCCGCCAAACAACAGTGACAGCTGCAACCAAAAAATGGCCGGGCGTTGTGGTGGGCGCCTGTAGTCCCAGCTATTTGGGAGGCGGAGGCAAGAGACTCGCTTGAGCCCAGGAATTGGAGGTTGCTGTGAGCTGTGATGCCACAGCACTCTATCCAGGGTGACAGCTCTGTCTCAAAAAAAAAAAGACACTTAGAGACGTATGGACCAACTGTAATTCATGGAGCTTGTCTGGATCCTGATTCAAACAAGTTTTAAAAACTGTGACGCGGCTCGGCGCCTGTGGCTCAACGGGCTAAAGCGCCAGCCACGTACACCTGAGCTGGCAGGTTCGAGTCCAGCCCGGGCCCACCAAACAACAATGATGGCTGCAACCAAAAAATGGCCGGGCGTTGTGGCGGGTGCCTGTAGTCCCAGCTACTTGGGAGGCGGAGGCAGGAGACTCGCTTGAGCCCAGGAATTGGAGGAGGTTGCTGTGAGCTGTGATGCCACAGCACTCTACCCAGGGTGACAGCTTGAGGCTCTGTCTCAAAAAAAAGTAAAAACTGTGACGCCACCAGCAAAATGGGGACATTGATTGGAATTTGATGATTGAAATAGGGGTCAAAGGTAGACTGATGCTAGAAGGAGTATTCTGCTTCCACACCCCACAGCCTGCTGCACAATGGGCTCTGAACCCCCCGCCCGGCCCTTGCCAGCCCTGTGGCCCACTCTCTGGGCGCTAATGCTTTGTCTGCTCCTCTGGCTCCTCTTCCCCATACTGAGGCCCACCCTTGTTCAGCACCTTCAGAGAAGTAGCCCAGGGCCCATGAGTCACCACCCTGCACCCCCTCGTGAAGATCCCTGTTCCCACCTTCTTCCCTATGCTCCCTGGAGCATTCTGCTGGAAAGCTGCCGGGCTGTAGGCACATCAGGAGACCTGTCTGGAGCTAGGAAGACAAGGGAGAAGGCGCCGGCCCCTTGCCTCCACCCATCTATGGGAACTCTGTAGCAGCAGCAGAGAGCAAGAGATCTGGGGTCCAGCTTTGCCACTCACAGCTGTTTCCCTAACCTACATGCCTCGGTTTCCCCCTATGGGGATAATCTGGGGCTAATAACAGTACCAGCCCAGTGAGGACGAAATGTGAGGTCAGGCACAAGCACACAGCAGTCTGGCCAGTAGTAAGCCCTCAGGGAAGTGGTGGGTTTCCTCAGGAGGAGGAGAAAGTATTGTCATTGTGGGGAGCAAGCTGCCTCAACCAGAGGGAGAGTGGGCAGTAAGTCTCCAGGGCCACCCTGAAGTCACAGCACCAAGGCCCTGCCCAGGCCTCTTGCAGGCTGTCCTATCTTAGTGAGGCTGGCAGTGGGGAGTACAGGCCTGCCGGCCTCTGGGCCAACCTGCCCCTCACCCCTTATCATTCCCTGGATTCTGTTCCAAATTTATTTAACGAACTGAGATAGTCCCTTGCCAGACGTGTGGCCCTAAGATGCACCTGGCTCTGCCAGGCCCTTGGGAAGCTCTCTGTCTAGTGGAGAGACAGCTGTACCCCACAGAGCTATGATGATGAAATGGTGGGCCAAGGGTCCCTGTCCCCTCCCCACCAGCCCTGAGTCCCCCCACGTCTGTGCCTGGCCAGGAGCTGAAGGACCTAGCAGCCCAAGTGAAGGACGTGTCAGTGACCGTTGGCATGGACAGCCACTGCCACATTGACCTGAGTGGCATCGTGGAGGAGGTGAAAGCCCAATATGATGCCATCGCAGCTCGCAGCCTGGAAGAGGCCGAGGCGTACTCACGGAGCCAGGTATGGGACTGAGCATGTAGGCTGGGGAAGCAGCCTGGACAGCTGTCTCTGGGCCACAGGCAAGGTGGACTAGTGGTGGCTGAGGTCACTTGCAGCTCTGTGCCCTGAGATCTGGTGAGGGGCAGCAGAGAAGTGCAGGGGCGGGTTGACCGCAGCAGTCAGGTCACAGGCAGGGGTGGGGAAGGTGGGAACCCAGCACTGTGACAGGGTCTGAGGGACAGCCAGGAGGGAAGCCCCCATTCTGTGCCCTCCAGAGCTCACAGTGGTGTTGTCACCCAACAAGGCCAGGCAATGTGGGCACAGTCTATGCTGCTCATCAGGGCAGCCAGGAAGAGACATGGCATGGAGGGGAGTGTAGGGGAAAAAGGAACATGAGGGTAGGGGTGCTGGAAGGGACACCATGAGCTTGTCCCTCATTGCACCCCCACGCCCCAGCTGGAGGAGCAAACCTCCCGCGCGGCCGAGTTTGGGAGCTGTCTCCAGAGCAGCCGCAGCGAGATTGCGGACCTCAACGTGCGTATCCAGAAGCTCCGGTCCCAGATCCTCTCCATCCAGAGCCATGTGAGTGTCTGTAGGGCCCACCTGGGGCAGGGAGACACACGTACCCTCACACACACACACAGAGTGCATCTCAGACCGGACTGAGAGGCCTTGAGCGGGTCACTTAGCACCTCTGTACCTCAGTTTCCTAACCTGCCAAAGGGACCATAGCACGGCCTCCTAAGGTAGTTACAAGGATCGCAAAGCTTTGCATATAAAAGTGCTCTGTAAACGCGCCAGGGCCGCGGGGACGTTAGGAAGCCCCACCACCATGCACACCCAGAGCCCACCACCTCCCTCCCAGGCCCACCACCCAGTACACAGAAAGAAGAGAGCACAGGCTGAGGTCCCGGCTTCCAGCCAGGACAAGCCTTCAGAGCAGGTGCTGCCCTGTAAGGACAGCTGGGATGGGCTCTGTTCGTGGCTTGCGGTACTTGTTTCTCCAGGTCTAACTGCACACCCTCTTGCTTCATGGCAACCCATTAGCACACCCAGTAATGCCATTACTTAGCCCCCCTCCCCATGCACACCCCCACAAAGAACAGAGGCGCTCTTGGCCCTGGCCACTTTCTCCCTCTCTCCCCCACTCCCTGACCCTTTCCTCTGTCCTGCCGGCCGCAGTGCCTGAAACTGGAGGAGAACATCAAGGCAGCGGAGGAACAGGGGGAGCTGGCCTTCCAGGATGCCAAGGCCAAGCTGGCCCAGCTCGAGGCCGCCCTGCAGCAGGCCAAGCAGGACATGGCGCTGCAGCTGCGCAAGCACCAGGAGCTCATGAACACCAAGCTGGCCCTGGACATCGAGATTGCCACCTACCGCAAGCTGGTGGAGGGCGAGGAGAGCCGGTGAGGGGCAGGGCCGGCAGGGTGGGGCTGGAGGAAAGGGAGGACTAGAGGCCCAGGCCGCTTAAAGTCAGCCTTCCCTTCCCACAGGACAGAGTGTGCCTGACAGGCCTAGATTCAAGTCCTGGCTCATCACATACAAACTGGAGACTTAAAGTTCATTAAAGTCTCGGTCTCCCCATCTGGAAAATGGACCGCTTGTGTTGGGGAAGATAAATGCGACAATGCATGCAAATACCTGTCAAGAATAAATGCTCAGTACTGTTAGCCATGAGTGCAGGGGAGAGGAGACTGAGGCAAACCGGCTAGCTAGAGTCACGCGACACAGTGACAACCAAGCATTGCTAACCCCCAGGCTCCCAATCTTAGGGTGGCTTAAACCATAGACTCCCTTCACATATTCCCCCCCCATTACACCCCCAGGATGGACCTGCCCTCAGCCACCGTGGTCAGTGCTGTGCAGTCCAGATGCAGAACCGGTAAGTCTTCTTGACCTGAGAACCCTTGTTGGGAGGGGGGTGAGGTGTGGAGGGATCATGATCCTAAAGGCATCATTTTAAGTGGTTCCCAAACCTCCAGCCCCTCCCTTCCCCCATCCCTCATGTCCCCTGTAGCTGCCTCCAGGTCAGGCCGCTCCAAGACCCCCTCCCGGAAGAAGAAGTGTAAAGGTCCTGTGATCAAAATCACCGAAATGTCGGAGAAGTACTTCTCACAGGAGTCGGAGGTCTCAGAGTGAAGCAGCTGGACGCCAGGAACCCCAGGGCACTCCCGCTGCAGCAGGAGGACTTAAGCTAGACTGAAGAAAGCAGCTTGGAGCCTCTGGACTGGGAGAGGAGGCAAAACCTGATCCTGGACTGAGGGAGAGGCCAAACCATGCCTGCTGCCTGGGGGAACGCCTGCGGGGAGAGGAGCGCTGCTAGCCATGGGCCCCTCCACTCTCCCAGCCTTATCCTCCCAACCTTCCGACCCAAAGTGTTCCTGACTGGGGAAACCGGAATTGGGGGTGGGTTTCGTCGCCCACTCCTCGTTCCTCGGAGACTCTTCCTCCAATGTGGGCTCTGACTAAGGCCCCTTTGAGTTTTTGCCCTACACTTGCCCTACTCTCCTATCTCAAGCCTTGCCTTGCCTCTGCCTTGGAACTGAGGCTGGTGCCCTCGCTCGCCCAGCCCAGTGTGGGCCTGAGCCCATATCTAGACTTCCTGGGAAAGGTGGGTGCTGAAGATCCCAGCCCCAGCTTTCCTGCACCCCTCAGGCTTCACAGAGACCTCACAGTGTTATGGAGTGTGAGGAGTGAGGAAAGGAAGGCCCGGTGTTTGGGACCCGAGCCTGGACCTCTCAGGTCAGCCAAACACCTGCCTCTCCTCCCCTCTTCTGGGTCCTTCCTAGTGCTGTCCAGGCCAGCTCCCAGCCCCTCTCCAGAAGCTCTTCTTGCCACAATCACCCTCTGGGAGTGGAAGCCAGATGCAGCCTGAGACCAGGCAGGAGAATTGGATAATCCTTTCAACTCCCTGCCATTCTGGGATAACCCCCCAGCTGGGAATCTGACCTCTCTGCCCCCAGGTCCTCCCAGCCTGAACACCTGGCTTTGGGGCACCCAGCCCACAAATCCCACTTCTCAGGGCTGGACAGCATGGCGCTTTCTGCCTCTGCATTCCCTGAGAAGCCCAGAAACTCCCCCACCTGAGAAGTCATAGCCCTTCTCTTCTCCCCTCCTGCCTTCTCCTCCCTCTAAGCCCACTCTCCCTGCCTCCCACAGGCCATGAAGAAGGCACAGTCCAGGCAGGGCTGGGAGCTCCCAAGCTTTTGAGGTCAGGCCCCCATAACAGCCTTAAAAGGGCTCAACCAGGGCGGCGCCTGTGGCTCATTGAGTAGGGCGCCAGCCCCATATACCAAAGGTGGCGGGTTCAAACCTGGCCCTGGCTGAACTGCAAAACCGAAAAATAGCCGGGCGTCGTGGAGGGCGCCTGTAGTCCCAGCTACTCCGGAGGCTGAGGCAAGAGAATCGCCTAAGCCCAGGAGTTGGAGGTTACTGTGAGCTGTGTGAACCCACGGCACTCTACTGAGGGCGATAAAGTGAGACTCTGTCTCTACAGAAAAAAAAGGGGGGGGGCTCAACCAAAAAGACAAATTCTGCACCCCACAGGAAGATCTGGGGTTGATTAGAGGGTTCTTTCCTCCTCCTGGGTTTCCCCTTTGGGTCTTACAGGGGGATACTGGCAGCTCCCAGCCTTCCACCCCATAAGCTACCTTCTCCCCTGCCCTCTCCACCCCCCACAGCCTGGTCTCATGTCTCTTAGCCTGCCTTTGACTAATTCATCTCCAGGACCAGGCTCACTGCCTTAGCCTCTCCTGGGTCTCAGGACCTCCAGGCCTGAAGGGGCGCTGCAGGCTGCTGGCAGGCCAGAGGGAACTCATGCACTCATCCCTGAGGTCTCCAAAGATGGTGCTGATTGCTGCTTTTTCTCAGGCTCTTTATTGGTTTCCAAGGGAGCAAATCCTCAGTGGAAATACCACATATATAAAGTATATATTATTTTTTCATAACTTATGTGGCTTTTAACTTATTGCTTCCCTTCCTGTTTCTGCATCATCAGCGCTATATGTACTATCTGGGTAGGTGATACATATTCCAGCCACACCACCTGATTGGCTGGCCATCTTAGGGCAATGCCCCCTCCTCCCTGTCAAGGGATGAATAAAGTGTTGAGATTTGTCCATGGATAAAAAAGTGTGTGTCTGTTTTTATCTCCCTCTCAAGATTGGTCAGTCACTGGGCAATCAGGTTGACCATGGGGCATCAGGAATTCTCCAGTTACAGGGACAGGGGTCCAGGGACCTAGTTATACCTTCAGCCAATGCAGCTTGGGCATGAGAAGGTCTCCTGCCCCACCATCCCACAAGGAGACTGTACCAACATTGACCTACATTCCCAGCACCACCTGATATGACCAGGCACCACATAGGCCACCTTAGCCAGCACACACACAGGAGATTCCCCACGTGGTGGCAGGGTTTCTTCTCAAGCACTTCTGCCCTAGTTGGAGCTGGCACAACCCAAGAATGTATTCTGATGGGTACAGGCCTAATCCTGCCAAATCAAACTCCAGACTGACAAATGAGGGTTGAGGATCTTTTCCAACCTCAGGTCTGTGCTAAAACACCAAGATTGCTATCTGCCCCTCCGCCACAAGAAGGCCCCAGTCAGGTTGAGAGATAAGATAGCCACTTAAGATAGCCATCCTGGATTTCTGCTGAAGACGAGAGAAGAGAAGGGTTTGCGGAGGGAATCAGAATGAGAAGGGGCTGCTTGAGGCTCCGCGCCTGTGGCTCAACGGGTAAGGCGCCGGCCACGTTACACCTGAGCTGGTGGGTTCGAATCCAGCCCGGGCCCACCAAACAACAATGACGGCTGCAACCAAAAAATGGCCAGGTGTTGTGGCGGGCGCCTGTGGTCCCAGCTACTTGGGAGGCGGAGGTAGGAGACTCGCTTGAGCCCAGGAGTTGGAGGTTCCTGTGAGCTGTGATGCCACATCACTCTACCCAGGGTGACAGCTTGAGGGTCTGTCTCAAAAAAAAAGAGAAGGGGCTGCTTGGAGGGAGAAGGGCTTTAAGTGTACATGAGGGAGCTCACTTAGGAGACAAACTGAAGGAAGAACAGGTGTTTCAAGGAAAGGAATTGGGCAGGGGGAGAAGGGACTTTGAAGCCTTTGAAGCATTCATGTCCGGCCCACCCACTCACCAGCCATGAGACCTCAGGTACATGGAGCCTCAGTTTCCTCATATGTAAAATGGAGCATACCCCCTCCCTCCCTCCCTCACAGAGTGTTTTGGATCTGATGAGACAACTATGTTCATTCCCATCTCTTGCTTTAGTACTTTGAACTACAATAGGTCAACAAATGTTAAGGATTGTTAATAATAGCGTTATTATTGTTATGTATGTTAAGGATTAAAGACAACCAAATAGTAGAAAGACTCAAATATAAGAAAACAGACCTTGTGCTGGCTCACTTCAGCACTGCACTGCCAGGGCCCTGGCTGAAGTTCAAAGACTTGGGTTTATTCATTCTTCTGAAGACCTGAGAAATGGGTTCTGCTCTCAAAATGCAGAAAAGACTGACAGGTAGACCCCACACCACCCAAGAGAAGCCTAGAGCCGAAGCCACCTTTCTCCTTGTATCTTTGTGTTCTATTTTATTAATTTCTGGGTAAGAATTTGAAATTCTAAATCTGAATATAAATTTCATGGTCAAGAATTATATGACATTTGATATTTCTTTCAATTTTCTTTGAGTTTATTGCAGAGTGTCCCAAAAGTTGCCCCTAAAGTCACCACACATAGGGAAAATGGGAAATTGTAGCTAACCGTACCTTTATTTACAAAATATTCATTACAAAATTTTACAAAGAGGTGGCCAACACATAGAAAACATTTTGTAAATATTTTGTAAAATTTTGTAAAGAGGTGGCAAACATGTAGAGAATATTTTGCAAATACTTTGTAAAATAAAATCCAGCCGGGGGCTGAGGGTTACCAGATAGGAGCAGGGGAGTTGAGAATGAGGAAAACCCTGGGAACACATGTGGGGTGACCCCTCCCCCACCAGGATGTAAGCCAACAGGTGCAGAGACTGTGTCTTACACAGCTGTGCATCCCATGTCTTGCAGGGTTCTGGGCACACAGTCATCACTTACTGAACACCGGCCTAGCAGTCAGGACAGCAGCTATTGAGGGGTGACAATGAACCCAGAATCAAGGACATTTTGAGCCCCTACTAGTGCTACTACCCTGTGGTAGGCACAGTGGGGCCAAAGCAGGGAATAAAGGGTAAAATGGGGTCCTTACCCTCAAAGGATGCTATTTTGGTACAGGGCAGCCAGGATCTGGCTCACAGTCCCCAGCTGTGCCCAAGGTCCCTGTTTTATGGTCAGCCCTGCACTCTCTGTGGGAGAGTGTCATGTCCCTCCCTGGAGTTTTCTTCATTTGCAAAATAAAGATGTTAGTCCCCTGATCCCTTGATCCCTTGATCCCTTCTTTGTCAGCGCCATCAAACCCTATTCATCCCTCCTGGATGAGGTAGCAGTAACAATAATGAGGGACTCTGGTTTGCAGGGCAAAGTCTGGTTCTAGCTGTGTGGTCTTGGGCAACCTCCAGGAGAGAAACCTGAAGTTTTATAGAGCTGATGCATGATAAAAGAATTTAGCACAGTGCCTGGCACATAATAAGTGCTTAATAATAACAACAACAACAAACACATTAACTTTGGAGAACCTGCCCCCTTATCCTGAGATAGTTGGCATCTGCCTGGTCCAGGTGGCCTAACAGGAGCGGTTAGTCACCACCAATCTGCCCCACCCCCATCTGCCCTTTTCCCTCCCGGAAAGGCCAGGTCTCAGAGACCTGTTTGGGGGCAGCTGAGGATTAGAGAGAGTGAAGGAAGTGACCCAGCCCTTCCCTTCCCTTCTGGAGCTGACTGCCCAGGCTGCATTCAGTCAGGAAAGGATCAGTTCCTGCCCTGCTAGCCTGCCTGACAGCCTGACAGCAACCACTGCCCTCTGCTGGCGGTGAGAGACCAGCACTTAGGACCTGAGTGAACCCTGGCTTGCCCTACCCTAGGCGGGGGTTGGGGGGAGACAGGAAGAAGGGTATTGGGGCAGCATTCCTAAGTGTCAAACCCAGAGCTCAGATCCCCACACACTTGGCTCAGATTTCAGGCCTAAACTCTCAGAAGCCCCCAGAGATGAGCTATCTCTCCTCCCCAGCTGGTTCAACAGCTCCAAGGTGGGGGCCGTCACAGCCCACAGGCCTTAGAGACCCCAACCCCACCTGGAATCCTCACCCAGTTTACTAGATCCGGCTCTTTCTCACAATTCAAGTCTTAGGTCAAATGTCACCTCCTCATAGAGGCCTTCCTTGAATGCCATTACCTCCACACTACTTTCCATTTTCTACTTTACTATTACAGTTCTGTGTTCTTCACAGCACTTACTATGACCAGCTTTATCTTGACTTTTCCTTCTTTTGTGTATCACTTGGGGTCCAGTCAGGAAAAGAGAAACCAAGCGAGGTATTTCAAACTGAGGGGTTTCAATGAAAAGAATTGATAGTGTGGTCATTGAAAGCTCAAGTATTACAGAGATTAGTAAACAGGAAAGACAATACCATCTCCAGAACTAAAAGAAGTTGCTTTATCCAAACTTAGGAGCTGAGGTGGGGAGGGGCCTAGGGGCTGGTCCTCAGGCCTGGGGCAGGAACATTGGAAGGAGTAAAACTTTTTCCTTTTGCTGGAAACAGCTGGGACGTACATCACTGGCTGATTGTTCTAACAAGGTAACCAAAATCAGTGTGGACTTCCAGAAGGTGGGCAGCACATGTGCCCCAGGTGGAGAGTGTACAAATTCTCTGCCAGAGTCCTTCTGTTCAGAAACAACAAAACACCCCCCTTTGTTTGCTAGTTTCTTTACATTTTTTATTTTATTCAAGGGAAGAAACCTACTCCATGTCCCAACTACAGTATGTCAGTATGTGAGTTTGGCAGAGTCACCGTAACTACTCAGCTTGTGTTCTAAGGAGAGAAAAAAAAAAAAAACCAATACTCCTGCCCCCTACCCATGGTTTGAACAGGTTCCACAAAGTCCATGTGCTTGAAACTTAGTCCCCAATACAACAGTATTGAGAGTGGAACCTGAAAAGTATTAGCAGCAGAGAGGTTCAGGCCAGGTTTACTGAAAGGGAAGGGTGACCTGCCTGGGTAGTGAAGGTGGTGTCTAACCCAGGAAGCAGTTAGACACCCCTTTTATAGCTTGGGCAGAGGAAAGGTGGCATCTGCACCCAGGGGGAAGTTAGAGACACCTTTTACATGGGGCACAGGAGGTGGGCACATTTCACAACTTGCCACAAAGGTTAGGGTCCTTTGGCAAGAACTTCTGGAGGTGGAGCTAACTAGGTCCTTTGGGTCTTTGTCTTAGGAGGAGAGGAGGAAAGAAAAGGGGTCACACGTGGCTGCATTAGGCCCCCCAACAGAACCTTTAAGAGTTGATTAGGTCATGATGGGTCTTCCCTCATGAGCAGATCAATGTAATTATTTTGGGAGGGGGTCTGTCATAAAGCCAAGTTCAGCCCTCTCTTTGTCTCTCATACACTATATGATGCCTTCACCAGATACATACCCTTGATCTTGCACTCTCAAGCTCCAGAACTGAGAGGCACATACATTTCTATTGTTCATAAATTACCCAGTCCTGTCATATTCTGTTACAGCAGCACAAAACCAAGACACAAAATTGGTGCTGAGAAGTGGGGCTATTGCTGTAACAAATACCTGAAAATGTGAAAGCAGCTTTGGAATTGGATAATTGGGTAGAGGCTGGAAGAAGTTGGAGAATCAGGAGAGGGGGGAAGCCTAGATTGCCATAGATGGAGAACCAAGTAAAATTCTTGCAAGAGCTCAGAAGACAAAACTTATAAGGAGAGTCTAAACCTTCCTAGGGATTACATAAGTGGTCATACTCGGAATACTGGTAGAAATATGGACACTAAAGGCCATTCTAATGAGGTCTCAGACAGAAAAGGGGAATGTCTTATGGAAACCTGGAATAAAGGCCATCTTTGTTATACAGTTGCAAAGAACTTGGCAAAATTGTGTGTATTCTAGGACTCTGTGGAAGGCAGAATGTAAGAGCTGCAAACTAGGATATGTGGCAGTAGAACCAGTTAAGCAGTAAAAACCTCCAAGGTACTGCTACTTATAGTAAAATGAGAGAAGAAAGAGGATTTAAAAGCAGAATTTACAATTAAAAAGCAAGTGTTACTTGACATGAAGCCAAATCAGAAGAAGAAGTGGGTGAGGAGAAGGAAACAGAAGTTTATTACTTTTCCTAGTAGGAAAAATGGAGGACCCTTGTCTCAAAGTCCATATTTCCTGCTTCTGAGCAGAAGCACCAGATTTTAAAGGTTCTGTTTAATCCCATAATCCCATTTTAGGGCTAAGACAATCTTGTGGCCTCTGTACAGATTCATCTCATCTCTGATTAGGGTCTCGTGACCTCTACCCGATGATTCCTTCGAGCTATCTCCTGTGGCACAAAGAACAAAACATTCCCCTGCCACTCCTGACCCCGGCCTGAGGCAGGTTTCAGTTCCCAGAGAGAGTGGGGACCATTTTTTTTCAGGCCATTCCCTCTGTAACAGAAGCAGAAGGGAACGATTTAAAAGTGTGGCCACATAAAGAATAAAACTGAATGCTCGGGAGAGAATACTAACGGTATAACCCGATGGCCATTTGCTAAAGTGATTAATATGGCTAGGAGAAAGCCAGGTTCTACTCATCAGGACAATGGGCACTGTCCTGAAGGCATTTCCAAGATCTTTGAGGCAAAGGACCTTGAGGGCAAGATCTCCACACAGGTGCCTGTGGGGCCTCAGCATTTACTGCCCTGATCCTACCTGGGGACGCTGCTTCCTGAATTCCAGTACAGTGCCCCTTGGCCACCCCAGCTCTGGGTCAAGATGGAGTTCAACCCACCACTTCAGAAGGTACAAGCCGTTGTCCACCCAAAATAAGTGACCAAAGCAAACGTCTTAATCAATGGAGGTTCATTAAGACTTAAGTTTGAGAATGTGCCCAGTGAGAACAAACTAAGGACTGGATTTAATGAGATTTTGAACTTTGACTTTTAAGTTGATGCTAGAACAAGTTAAGATTTGAGGGGCTACTGGGATGGGCATGAATGTATTTTGCATGAGAGAGGGAGATAAATCTGGGGGGCCAGAAATAGGGGACTATGGTTTGAAAATGTCCTCCAATGTTCACACGTTAGAAACTTAATCCCTAATGCAACAGTATTGAAAGGTAGAACCTTTAAGGGGTGATTAGGTCATGAGATCTCTGCCCTTATGAATGAATTAATGTCATTACAGGAGTAGATTTACAATAACCGTAAATTCAACCCTCTCTCCCCATGCACTCTCTTTTCATGTGACACCTTCCTCCATGTTATGACACAGCAAGAGGGCCCTCACTAGATGCAGCCCCTTGATCTTGGACTTCCCAGCCTCCAGAATCATGAGCCAAATAAACTTCTATTGTTTATAAATTACCCAGTCAATAGTCTTCTGTTATAGAACCACAGAAAGGACTAAGATACCCACCAGACTCCCAACCCCCACCAGGTTGTTGAGCATTGCCTCAACTGCAGCCTCAAAGACCCCCACCTGTCCTCAGCTCCCATTATAAACAGATGTACACCACCTAGGAGCCAACACTCAACATTCACCTAGAAAATATTTATTGATGCCTACAATGTACCAAGTGTGACCTAGGCCCTGAGGATGCAGTAATGAACAAATCTGCCCAAATGCCTGCCTACATGGGGTTTATGTTACTGTGGGACAAACAAACAAGAAAGAAATGGTGGTAGGTGGCGATGAGAGATGCTGTGAAGAAAAATAAAGCAGAACTGTGCTCAGAGAATGTCAGGAGTGGGGAGATTAACAGGAAGGTCAGGGAAAGTCCCACTGAGAAGGGGACATTTTGGCAAAAATCAGGAGATGAATTAGCAAGCCATGGGGAAGCCCAGGGAAGAGCATCCAAGGCAGAGGGGACAGTAAGAGCAAAGGCCCTAGGGCAAGACTCTGCCTGTATGTCTGAGGACCTGCATAGAGGGACGAGGGAACAGTGGGGACAGGCCATGCTAGACCTCATGGGCTATTGTTGGACTGAAGCTCTGGATGAATGAGAGTGAAGGAAATTAGACATATTTTACCCCAAAATACGGCATTCTGACTTTCTGGACTGACTGAAGAATCCTCAAGGTCTCTCTGACCTTCTACTCCCCATGTCCCACCATGGACTCTCCCCAAATCATTGAAGTTTCTTTATCTACCTGAGATCCAGACCCACTTAGGAGACAAGGATCACACCTGAACAGACTCTCTAATAAAAACAGTGGTCCCCAACATTTTTGGCACTAGGGACCCATTTCATGGAAGACAATTTTTCCACGGAAGGGGAGGATTCAACAGGAGGTGGCACTCAGGCGGTGATACAAATGATGAGGCGTGGCTGTAAATACAGAGGAAGCTTTGCTTGCTCAGCCACCACTTACCTCCTACCATGTAGCCGGGTTCCTAACAAGCCACAGATCTGGTCCACAGCCCTGGGATTGGGGACCACAGCTTTAAAAAGATAATGTCTCATCTCTTTGCCAGTTAATCTTTGTTCCTCATCCATTCATCCTCCTAGTAATCTTTTATTGCCCCTCTACAGGATTCTTCTTTTTTCTCTCCCATAACCCATTTTATCAGAAATGCATGTAAGTTTCTGTGGCCAGACACAGGGGCTCACATCTGTAATCCTAGGGCTTTGGGAGGGCATGGAGGGAAGATTGTTTAAGGTAAATAGCAAGAGCAAGACCCTGTATCTACAAAAAACAGAAAAACTAACCAGGCATGGTGGCACAAGCTGTAGTCCCACCTACTTAGGAGGCTAAGGCAAGGAGATCACTGGAACCCAGGAGCCGGTGGTTGCAGAAAGCTATGACACACTGCCCTCCAGTCTAGGTGGGCAGCAGAACAAGATCCAGTCTCAGAAAAAAAAAAAAGAAAGAAAGGCATATAAGCTTCTAAACCATGTTGCTGAGTTGAACCCTCATTTTCTGGAGGGTCCCATGTATACATATTTTTAACAATTGCTATTAATAACTTTCATTAATCTGCTTAATTGTGAGTTGATCTTTCAATGAAACCTGAGGGTGAAGGGCAAGTTTTGGCTTTGTCCCCAGCAAGATAGAGGGCTTGGGGCAAAGGAGTGCCTGGATCTGACCTCTGTTGGAAAAGGCAGAGGACCAGAGCAGTCTAGTAAGATCTGGAATCTTTTTAGCCTGCATTTGACAAGCAATAAAAGAGGAAAGGCCTTCTCTGCTAGTCTCTGCCTATTATCCCATAATTTCTATTTCAAAGAATCAAGGGATGGCAGTAGTTTTCATTTTCATCTCCATGGACCCTCCCCCATGAGAATATTAGCTCCCTGAGACAGGTGCCATCATGTGTGAGTGGCACTTAATAGGTGCTCACGAAATATTTGTTGAAGAAACATACAGACATACAGGTGATGGAGGCTCCAGCAATTTGTCATCCCCTCTAGGGTGATATTGTGTGTGGAGACCTGAGATGAGCAATAGGCAGACACAGCCTCATTTCAAAAGAGGCTGAGTGACTTGCCTCAGGCTGCCCAGAGGCAGGGCTGGAGTCTGACTTGAAGGCTGTCTGACTCCAGAGCCCTTGCCTCCTGGCTCCCTCAAAGTCACCAAGGCCCAGCACAGGCTGCCTCACTAAAGGGTCACACAAGCCAGTGCAGTCACTTTCACCTCCATCGGCAGAAGTCTGTCCCTCTGGGAGTCCCTTGTGTGCAAGGCCCACGTTTCCGCACACCCTTACCCCACAGGTGAGTCTGCACCCGGCATTCAGCCTCCCTTCCTCTGTCCCCAACAGACTACACCGCTCCTCCCAAACATCTGCGGGCTCTGTGCGCCCCCTGCTGGCCACTGACCCTTCTGCACCTCCATCCCAAATGAGCCAGATACCTGTGGTCCCTGGGGTCTGGGCCAATGCAAAGATCTGTTCCTGGGACGGGACTTTGGCCTACACCCTTCTCCCCAACACCTGTGAACCACAGAGGAGATGTATTATTCCCACCTCGAGCCCCCATCCCTCTGTTCCCTTGAAGGATTGTCTGCCATACAGATATGGGGACAGGGCACAAATGAATCCTCTCTGCCCAGCGACTCTCCAGCAAGCTCCTTGGAGCATTTCCCTAGTTAACAGGGGCTGAGCCTTGAGTGGGTAAAGGGGGCAGGCAGGGCTCCCTGGCCTCAGTCCTCTGCCCCTGCGTGGAGGTGAAGAAAACCCAGACCTGTCCCAAGCCTGGCCTGAATCCTTCTCATCCCATCTGCTGCCTTCTTGTTCATTACCCATCCCTGCCAATCCCTCCTCTGCCCAAGTGTCCTTCCTTCAAATAATCCTCAAATGTCCCTGTGACATCAACAAGGCCGTCACACATTCTGCTGTGGCCTTGACAAGGTGGCACTAACATGCTGAGTCAGGAGCCTGAAAGGGGACAGAGACTGACCGAGCCAGAGAGGGCAGCCTTTGGAGATGACCACATATACACAGGGCACACAGCAACCTGTGGACATGCTCACACATGCACAGCCGAGGCACATGCCTACCCATGAACACAGGCATACTGCACTAGCATGTATGCACACTGGTGTACGTAACACACATGCACTGTGTCACATAAGCACGTGTGAGCATCTGTGTGCACACCTCTATCCACACCTCCAGCCAGGTGTCCTTAGCAGACACAGGCAGACACAAGCCTACATCAAAGCGCACACCACACAAATGCGGGCGCATATGCCCCTCGGTGGGTGCTCACGTGCACACACCCCCATGGGCTCCAGGGGTAAAACTAGACTCTGCAGTAGGGCGGCCCTCAGTTTAGTCCTGTTTTGGCTTCACCCAGCACTCGCTCTGCGACCTTGGGCATGTGTAAGTTTCAGACCCTCAGTTTCTCTGCCTGTAAAGGTGAGCAGTAAGGGTGGCTCTTGTGGAGTTGTGAGGATTAGCAGGGGTAATCCATGAAGCCAGCCTGGCACCTAGCAAGTGCTCAGCAAGTGTTAGCTGCAAGAATTCTAGCCTTGTGGCTCGGCGCCCCGTAGCACAGTGGTTATGGCGCCAGCCACATACACTGAGGGTGGCGGGTTCAAACCCTGCCCGGGCCAGCTAAACAGCAATGACATCTGCAACAAAAAATAGCCAGGCATTGTAGCAGGCACCTGTAGTCCCAACTACTTGGGAGACTGAGGCAAGAGAATCGCTTGAGCCCAAGAGTTTGAGGTTGCTGTGAGCTGTGACGCTACGGCACTCTACCAAGGGTGACATAGTGAGACTCTGTCTTAAAAAAGAAAAAGAATTCTGGCCTCAAGACTGCATATAACCATGGCTATAAGGTAACAAGAAGCATTCCTATCCAGGGTTTGAGGCCGGGAGGCCCCTGAGCATGCGTGCGTGCACACGGACACACACAGGCTGTGCCATGTGTTTCTGCTGTTTACAGACGCTGCCTAGCTACAGCTGAGATCAGGAGCTCATCAGCCCAGCTGGGAGCCCCACCCCACCCTCCCCAGCCTGTTGGGACAGGGCCTGGCAGGGATTCCTACATTCCTCCTCCTCTTGGCCACAGACTTTTGAGGTACAACAAAATGGAGGCCTTAGGAACCCACTCGCCCTCCAGGCCACCGTAGGCTTTGCCTTACTGCAGTGACTTAGGGGTGCTTTAGGGGGCTGTCTCTGAGACTGAGGGCACCTGGGGGTCCTTAAGGGCCCTCTAGCTGGCCTGACAGCCCCCTTCTCAATTCCACCCCCAGAGGCCTGGCGGGTTGCGGGGTCCACAGGGTCCTGCTGCACACCCACTCCGCATGGCCTCCTGGAAAAAGAGAGCCAGCCCGCGTCCTCCTTCCCCTCTTACAAAATCCTGCCCTGGAGGCCGACCCCATGACCACCCAGGGCCTGGGTCTGGAGGGAGAGGAGTTCCCTGTGCCATGCTCAGGGCAGAGAATGACTCGGGCTGATAAGCTAACTCTGAAGACCGCTGAGTCAGGGACAGCCAAGTGGCCTCAAGTGGTTTCAAGGTCACCCCTCAAAACACCCTACCTAACAGGCCCCAAAGACTACTCTGGGCCCCATCGCCTTGCCTGTCCTTACCCCCAGGCAGGCAGAAAGCCTGACAGGAATTGCTGCTGTACTTAACAGACAGCAAGCTCCTTTTCTTCTGCCCTCTGAAAACTAAACTGGCCAAAAGTAGCAGTTGTGACCCAGTTAGGCCTATCCCCTTCTATTTCCCCCCAAAATAGACTAGGTCACCTCATACCTCATGTTTGGGGTACAGTGGGTGGCACAGGCACCCTCCAGAGGGTGACATACCAGAACCAGGAATGTAACCTCTCTCCCTCATTTTACATATGGAGAAACTTAAGGCCCAGAGAGAGGAAGGGCCTTGCTCTAAGCCTCAAAGCAGGGCAAGGCGTTAAACCAGAAGCTGGGCCTTCTGACACCACCCCCAGACTTTTTGCAAACAGCCAGGACAAGACAGTTTCTCTCACTCTGAACAATACCCTGTGGCCTGGAACTGCCCACCTGGTGGGGAAGAAAGGGAAAAGGGGGCCACGCATAGGAGAATCTGCCGGGAGGAAGAGCAGGCTGCCTGGAGACCTCTTCCCAGGGCTGAGCTTTAGGGCTGATGGGAGTTATGCTGCCTAGACAGGGTCCCCTCTGAAACTTCCAGGACCAGACTGTGGTCCAGGGAGTGCCACCAGTGCCCTGGACTCAGGAAGGGTACGCTGAACCTCCTCTGAGACCCACACACTCTCCATCACTATTGTAGCAACCATATAGCCTGTGGCTAGGAGGAGTGAGAGTTATAAGTAACATCTGTATAACTCAATAATGGAACACCTTGGTGAAAAGGGCACGGGGAAGGATTTAGCTCTCCTAACAAGCATGAGAGAGCTCACAAGATGAGAGCACTAGTGAATTGGCAGTTTCTACACCTGTGATGGTGAGCAGAACAAGATCAGCCTTATATTAGGCTGGAGGAGAAGGCAGTTGGGAGCGTGCTCCTTCTGTCACAGACCCACTTATTCTGACTCTGTCTACTGTCCTGCCTGCAGAACACCAGCACCACGTCTCTTTGCTGAAGATTACTAAGCTCTCCTAAAGACTAAGATCTAAGACTACTTCACCCTCAAAGACTATCTATCTATCTTCCTTCTGCTAAGGTAAATAGCCCTCCGACACCTAAGAGCAATTGTTCCTGAGCAAGGTAGCATAGTGGCAATGCCAGGGCCAGTGGCAATGACAGTACTGAGGTTTCAGACCAATCCAAAACACACAGAGATAAAGAAATGGGAAGAGAGCTACAGACTGGAGTCAGGCGTTCTGGCTCTGGTCTTGCTTCCGCTGCTAACTTGCTGGAGGAACTTGAGCCTCAGTATACCCACCAGTCAAATGCAGATGAGATGTGTTCCCCCTGTCCCCAACACCACCCGTGCTGCCAGAGCCTGCCCTCCATGACCTAACTCACCTTCCATGGCCTCAGTCTCTCCCTACAAATGCCAGAATGTGTCCCCCATTCCACCTGCCCTAGCCCTGCAGACAGGGGCAGAGTGAGCAGGAGCTGAGGGGTCTCCAGCTGCTCCTCAGGGACACCAGACAGGAGAAGCCAGGTGGGTGGTGCCAGCACAGGCCACTTTGTGTTTTACTTCTCAGTCTCCCAACTTCCACTCACCCCCAGTCTGAGGGCCACTGCCCATCATAGGACGGGGAGGCCACCAAGAGGCCCCTTCCCTGGGAGCCTTGCCTGGCCATTGTGGGGGTAGCTGTCGGGCTGGGGCGGGGGGCAGAGACATCACAAGCCTTTCATTTGGGTTAACACTCAGGACAGCACAGAGGCAGGATCATCACCCTCTCTGTTTTGTTTACTGCTTTTGCTTGGGGTTTTGTGTTTGTTGTGCTTTTTCCTTTGGAGAAAGGAGTCTTGCTGTCACCCATGATGGATTCAAACTCCTGTCTCCTACCCCCTCTCTTCTGCCTCAAACTCCCCAGTAGTTGGGACAACAGGTACATATATCACTCTCTTTTACTAAAAGAGTAAACTTTTGAGGCCCAGCCAGGACTCCCGCACAGGGCAGGACACTTAGGAAGCCACTGAAGCCCGGACTGGGGCCCGCCCGGCTTTCTGCCACCCTGTCAGCCGCCCACCTTCTAGGCAGCTATCTTCTGCTGCTCTGGGTTCCTGCTGGCAGAGGGTCCCCCAGAACGAAACTCAGGCACAGGGGACCTGAGTCCCTGGCAGGGGCCCCTCTTCCTGCCCTCAGCCACCTGCAACTACGTCCACCCCACGGCTCCTGGCGGGGGGGCTGGCAGGGTGGGGCTCCAGGTCTCGGGGTGGGGCTCAGAAACCTCTGTTCCCACCGCACCTGGTGTCCGCCCGGCGTGCCCAGGCAGGGAGGCCGCTGGGGGCCGCCCGGACGGGACAGGACGGAACAGGACGCAGGTGGCGCCGCCACATCTGAGCCCTGCCGCATTCCGGGACGCCCCGCCCGGGGCAGGGGGAAGGGGAGTCTCCCAAAACCGGTCGGACACCGCCCCCTGCCGGCCGCCACCACCTGCTGCAGGCCTCCAGAAGACCGCGGGAGCAGGTGGAGCGGGCGACCCCTCGCCTCCAACCCTGGGGAGGCTCCCGCATCCCACCTCCCCCATCGGTCACTCACCAAACACTTCCTGCCTGTGCATGGGGCACGGCGGACCGTGGTGGGACCGGACAAAGCCAGAGCCTTAGAGAGACCTTGCCCTTTCCCCTCTTTGCCCTGCTGAGGCTCTGTGTCACCTCACCCCCTAGACCACATCAGCTACGCCCTCCACACGGCCAAGGGCCAGGCTGGAGAAGTGGCCTCCAGTTTCCGGACTTACCTTGCCCAAGAGGTGGGCAGAGCTGGCGCCTCCTTCTCTCCTGGACTGAGCGTCTCATGCCCCCCTGCCAAGCCCACCTGTCATGCTGCTGTGGACACCCACTCCCCCTACCCGCACCTCAACCAGGCTCCCGCTACTTGCCAATCTATCCAGTCCTTGCCTTTCCTACCCTAAGACCCCTCAAAATAACAACAGCAAGATACTTACTATGGACAGCACTGTTCCTCCCCCCTTATAAACAAACATTCACACTCCACACACAGACGCACATGTGCGCACACACACACCGTGGTGCCCACCAGTAACTTATGTTCCTGGGACTGGGCGTCTGTGGATTTCCTTTCCTGGCCTCCCACCTGCGGGCAGCTGTGTCAGATCGCTGGGCACTGTTGTTTCCTCAGCCGGAACCTCCCCTGAGTGCCTAGTACTCAGGCAGTTCCTAGGGCAGCAGACACTGGGGAAGGAACATGGACGTCCATAGTGCGTCCACCCAGGGCAGCACACGTCCCTCTTTGGACCCGAGGTTTATGAGTTGGTTGCAAGAATCCCTTTCTGAGATCCCTGACCATCTGCGAATCCAGGAGGGCCTGGGCTCGTTCACTTTACGGCGTGCTCTCTCCTCCAGGGTCACAGTGCTTTGTGTAAGTAGGTGCTTACTAAGTGCAGGGGCTGACAGTTGTTCACAGACTGTAACCCTGCTTTAGTCCTCCTCTGACCCCAGGCCGGTGGTTCTCAACCTTCCTAATGCTGCAGCCCTTTAATACAGTTCCTGTGGGTCGAGACCCACAGGTTAAGAACCGCTGCCCTCGGCCATGGGAGAGACCACACTGTCTGAATCCCATGTCCTGGCTCTCCTAACTTCTAGAACCTTCTAATGAGTCCTAGTCCAGGAGCAAAGAAGCCATGTCAGTGACGTGGAGCGATGGTGATCTGTGAATAGATCCTGGGGTCTCCTCTTCCCCCTAACCTCCTCCAAGGCTAGCACCAGCCTCCAGGCCAGCAGAAAAAGATAATCCAAGTTCACATGTGTTTGGGTGCCCCCTTCAGAGCTCTATGAGCCAAAGGTCCCAATGGGCTGGATCTACAGGGTCTACGGTGGAGTTTCCCATTTGGAAACTCAGGAAGTCAGCAGACCATGGTTCTCAACATGTACTTGAAGGGTTGCCAGCCTGGAAAGAGGGTGGAGATCCATCTGTGAGCTTCCCCAGAATGGAGACCAGTTTGGTACTAGCAAGACCTTTCTCACAGTTAGAGACCTTCCACAAAGGCTAGTGCAACAATGACATAGTGAGTTCCCCATTGTGGGGACTGTTCAAGTCCTTAACAAATACTTATGGAGCACCAACTGGTGTCAGGCACTGGGGACACAGGCTGGCAGGGGACACAGAGAGGATGCCAGGCACGAACTGAGATGCAGGGTCAAGGATAGAACGTGTGGCAGCAGGCAATGCTTCCCAAAGAGGAGAGGAGAACACTTCCTAAGGTGTGGATGCCTGGGCAGGCCAGCAGGCTGGGGCAGGAGAGTGGAAAACAGCAACCCCAGTGGGAATTCAGAATGGAGCTTCAGGTTTCCCCAGACTCCACACACAGGAACAAAGAAAAGAGGATGGGGTACTTGTAATCCTGAACTCTAACTTACTGTGGCCTCAGCACTGGGCAGTCTGCTCCCTCCAGAGTACAGGGCAAGAAGCAGGGGGGCTTAAAAAACAACAGGAGAAACTAGAGCCAGACAACAGGCAGAACTTTCTGCTCAACTGTTTGCATTCCAAAGTGGCAGGAGAATGGGGGATTCCCAGAGCCCCAGCACTTTCAGGAGAGGGTGCAACCATAGAAGCTTTGAAGGGGTCCTTTCTGCACTAAGGCAGGGGGATGGGGGCACTCTAAGGGCCTCTCCACACAGTGGAGGCTGGGAGCAGGACAGGGCAGCTCTGCACGCTGGCCATTCTCACATGTCTGGCCTCGTTTTCTTCACACAGCAGAAGTTGCTTTGTCAGCCTTCCTGGAAAACCTCTGTGCAACTGCAGTGCTTAGAGTGGGCTGGTCAGGAGGAGGCTCCACAGGACAGGCTTGGAGGGAGGGAGGGAGAGGCCCAGGGCAGGACCTCTCCATTGGTGGGGGCTTGGTACCTGTCCCCACTCTGTCTCCCCTGGCTAGGCTGGGCAGAGAGAGAATGAGCATGCAGACTATGCCTAGGAAAGGGGGCAGGACTGGGCAGGAGTCCTGGGCTCTAGTCCCAATCTGGGCTTCACAGAGAGAGGTGGACTAAATACTATTCCAGGACCATGCAGCTCCAATACTTCTAGGACTGGCAGTGAGCCACACACCCTTCCCCACTGTGCTGACCGGGGTCCAGGGCAGAGGGCCTGGACTGCCTCCAGGCCCTACTGTGCCCTGCCATGTTGTGACACCTCTCTGTGTACTCACTTGCCAAAGCATCGTGGTAGAAGGCCTATTGAGAGGATCGAACTAGATAATGGTTGAAAGCACTTTGGAAATGTGGAGTCAGTGCTTTTTATCTCTGAGACCAATGCCAAGATGGTGCACAGGCACCAGCAGGACAGCTAGTACATAGGAAGATGTGACATACATTGCACTTAAGACTGGGAAGAGCACAGCCAGGGGCCAGCTTGGGGTTTTGGGGAAGGTCAGCTTCTTGAGGGAGGTACTAGTGAACTTATGGAGCTCAACTGAAGCTGGAAACTAAGGCAATCGAGGCAGAGAAACAGGTCTAAGGAGGCAGCACCTGCTTCCTCAGGCCCTGTCTCTATAAGTGCCATAGCTAGGAAGCAGCCAAACTGAGCAGGCCACCCTGCCTGGACCTGCCCTGGAGCCCAACTCCCCTGGAACAGGGAGGTAAGCTCCTGTGCTTGGGGGCAGGGGACAAGACTATGCCCAGGTACGGCTGGTGTAGCCTGGGCCATGTTTGTAAATGAAGGGACACTCCATGGGGCTTAGGATCCTCAGATAAATTCAGGGCCCCTAGGCTGTTCCCCTCACTGTACAGAAGTGGACGCCAAGCCTTGGAAAGGAGAAGTAATCTAGCCAAGGTCATGTGAATCCCAGCCGCCCCTTCTCCTCCCAAGTGGGGAAGGCAGGTCTCCCCCATGCGAGGTGCCCCCAGGGCAGGATAGCAGGAACTCCATAGGTGAGGGGCAGTGGGGTTGCTGGGCTCAGGGCTGGGATGCCACAAGAACCTAGTTCTGTCTGGGCAGGCAGCAGGCCTGGAGGCAGGGTGGCGGGCCTGTCCTCTCCCCACCTGGCAGAAGGCATTTGTTACCTAATAAGGCGATTTCTAGTCTCCCTCACACAGCTCCTGACAAAGAACCAGGTGAGGAAAGGGGTGAGGGGCGAGGTGGGGCCAGCCACACCCTACTCACCTAGCTGCACCAGGGGAGCCCTCTCTGGAGGCAGCAGGGTCCATAGCCACCCCTGGTCAATCAGAGAAAATCAATCAACCTACTGGTGGCCTCCAAGGACCCAAGGCTGGCTTGGGAAGCAGGACTCCTAAGTTTCCATCCTCGCACTTGTCGGAGGGGGCTATGCACAGGCAGTGCAGAGCCCGCGTCCGCTTAACCTACGCTGCTTGTCCTCATGCCCAGTCTAAGCCAAGCTGATTCTGTTGCCCCATACACTCTCACACAGACATCCTCACACTTTGTGTCCCATTCCGGGGGGGGAGGGCAGTGAGACCTCCCCAAGGAAAGGGCTGCCCCAAGGGCCTCAGGGCCTCCTGGCCCAGAGAAAGCAGCTATGGACACCTTCATAGGGTCCAGCAGGGCTGTTTCTGTCACTGTCCTCAGAGGCAGTGGAAGGGTCCAGGAATCAGGCCCAGTGACTGGGAGAGGCAATGACCCTCCATCAGTCCCCGATGGGGCCCTGCCTGACTCCGAGCAGGGGTGGATGGAGGAGGTCCCAGTGATGAGCTGGACTAAGGAGAGGGAAGGCCAGGGCCAGGCCACCACCACTAACATTTCCACACATATCACGAGCCAGGCCACACTGAGCACCCAGAGGGGCATGCACTAGCTGCCCTGGTTTCTTCATCTGTAAAATGGGAACAATAGTACCCTCCCGTCAGTGGTGTTGTGAGGATCCAGTGGGTGGGTGACTTGGACAGATAGCGCATAGTGACCTCCAAATGCCCTTCATCAGGCAGCTGGGGAAGACTCTGTGTGCCCCACGCTTGTCTCTGGCTATGCCTGCAGGTTCAAGACCCCATTCTGGTCCCTCTAGGCCCTAACCAGAGATGTCCTGCTACCCAAGGAGTGGCCAGGAAGGGGAAGGAAGAAGGCCACTGCTAAGTTTGTTCCAGGGGTACAGGGCCCTTAGTCACCAAAAACATCTCGGACACAGTTCACAGCACCACTGTTGCAAAGGCATCAGCCACAGCACCCACCCCAGGGAGACCCCTATGCCCACCCCAGGGAGACCCCTGTGCCCCAGGTCACCGTGTCCTGGGCCCATTGAAGCTCACTGCATGTCTGGTGAACTGCCCAGCGGCTCGGCCACACCCTGGTGACTCAGGGCTACAGCACGCACCCTCCCCAGCCAGTAAGAAAACAAAGCCACCATCTCAGAGCCTCAGCATCCAGCCTTAGTCACATGCAAAGCACTCAGCCAGGTGCCCCCACCCCAGGGGCTCAGATGAGCCCCCAGCCCTCTCCTCAGTGGTGGAGGTGCAGCCCCTCACACTGACAGGGCGTGCCCCAGTGTGGTGGCTGGGAGACTGGAGCTGCCCCCAGGAAGCCTGGTGGTCTCGGACACCAGGCCCCGGACTGCAGCTCAGCCGGCAGCAAAACAAGAGCCCCTGGGTGGGGGGGCAGCAGACCTGAGGCCCA
Organism: Perodicticus potto; assembly: GCA_963574655.1. Lineage (NCBI taxonomy): Eukaryota > Metazoa > Chordata > Mammalia > Primates > Lorisidae > Perodicticus > Perodicticus potto. The sequence continues at coordinate 15,401 of CAUYRH010092706.1, read as the reverse complement.
GGAGGTGGGCCCCCTAAGGAGTTAGACTTAGAGGGGGGTAATCGAGGCAGAGGAGAGAGGGTCCTCAATGAAGATCATGGGCCTGCGTCAGTCAGGTGGGGACATACTGTGAACACGGCCCTGACCCTGGGCCCCTGCATCTGGCCCTCGAATGGGTAGGAGTCATAACGAGGTGAGACTGCCAGGCCTCTAGGTGACCACTCTGGTTAAGGCCAGTAAGGAGCAGACCCAGTTTCCTCATCTAGGCCTGGGAGTAATGTCTGTCGGGAGAGGGGCACACTCTGTTAAGCCCCTACCATTAGCAGCAGCCCAAAGAAGGAACTGATGCTCCCAGACAAGGGTCCAGAGTGAGAAGAGAATGAGGCAGGAGGACAGGTCATGGTGGGGCAGGGGGACCACGAACCCTAGGCCCTGCATCAAATGCCCCAGCCTGAGAGAGCGTGATGCTCAGTCACAGGTGCCCTGGTGGAGGGGTCCTGCCACCACCGGGGTCTCCATCAAGGCCAGAGCTAGAGAAACTGACAGAAAGGGAGAGGGCTCACCAGGGCCACCAAAGGGCAGGACAGCCAGATGCTCAGAAACTCCCAGCAAGCTCCACTGTGCCCAACCCTGACCCAACCCAACCTATCCCTGCACTGTACCCCGTGCTAACCTGTGCCTGCCCTTCACTGTCACCACGAAGCCTTTCCCTCAATCTGACAAATCCTAACACCAAATCTGAACCACACCCCAGACTGTCCCCTAAATCAACTTCTCTCTAAATTGGGATGCTTCCCTATGCCCAAGCCCAACTCTATCCTAAAACTCAGCCCTAAACAAGCCCCATCCCAAACTCCAGCTCTGACCCTCACCCTGTCAGACCATACTTGGGCCCAAAGTTTCAATGTCAGCCCTACTGCTGCCCAAACCCACAACATTCCTCTAAACCCTGTCTCCCCAGGCCCTTCCCTCATCCTAATCCCCACTCCAGATCCCAGGAGAATCGACACCCGCCTCTACCCTCAGCACCGTCCCCATCCTAAGCTGCTAAGAAGAATCCAGAAAGTGGGTGCCCACCCCCTGTCCAGGGAACTTCTGCTGGACTGTGCTGGGCCTGGGACCTGGGGCAGCAGGTTGGTTTCCCACATGCCCAGACTAGGAGCCCATCCAGAGGGACAGATAGATCCCCCTCCAGTCCCTTCAAGAACAACAGACACTGTCAGTACCACCAGCTCCCTAGTGGGACCCTCCTGGGGTCATTCAGGTCTGGGCCCTGCCAGCCTGCCCCAGACCACTGTCCTCCCCACACAGGCAGGGGAGGTGGCTCAGAGGAGCTCAAGAGCCACTATGCCTTCTGGCTCAGTAGCCTACTGCCAGAGCATGAGCCCCAGCCCACGCCTCCACTCCAGGCCTTGAAGTACCCAAACCTCCGAGGAGGGATTCAAACCCAGGACCCTGGAATTCATGCCATTAGCCTGGGGACCCAGCTCCCCTCTTCCAACACCCCAGTTTCTGCCCCTCCCCCAGAGCACCAGCCTAGGGAAGAGGGGTGGGCCACTGGTTGGGCAGGACTGCATTCCCAGCAAGCCAGGGCCTGCCACCTACAAACAAGCCGAGCTCAGCACCCTCCTCCACTTCCAAGGAAGCTGCTGTAGCGGCTGGGACTGTCCCTCTCTGCTCTGGCCTGAAGCTCTCATGCTGCAGTTACTTCCAGGGACCCCCAGGACCCTCTCAGGCAGGCTCAAGCTCCCCACACTCTGACCAGGCCTGCACAGCCTTCTCTCAGGCGACCCTAGTGGGCCCTCTCTGCCTGTCCTAACAGAAGCCCCAGGCCACAGAGTAGGACAGCCAGGAGCTATGACCACATACCCCTGCCGCAGTGGGCAAGGAAGAGCCCGGGCATCTCACCATGTCCTTCAGTGAAGCTGGGACACACTCCCTCGCGCCACCTCAGACTCAGCCAGGCCAGGGCTCAGCCCAGAAGCCCAGACAGAGCTAAGGGTTTGGGGGGACAGCTGGAGAGAGGCCAGAGACCCAGGGACAAGTGAGGGCCAGGCCTCTGGGCCAGGATGTCTTCCAGCTATGTAATCTCAATTCCGTATGCTACAGTCCAGGGCGGGAAGGAGGTTTTCCTCCTGGGGATCCTCTCCATCCCTCCAGCTGCCATCAGGGTCTAGGCCCAGCACGTCTGCCTGAAGACGGCTCAGCCCCGTCCCACCAAGCTGGTCTCCCCAGCCCCAGCCTGCCCCTGCACTGTAGTTCCCTTGCCCAGTGTGTTCCACAGCTCAGTTCCATCACGCCCTGCTGGCCCCTCCAGGGAGGCCAACAACTGCCTCTGCCCGGGCAGCCATCAAGGCCTCCCGCCTGACCCCAGCCAGTGGACTGTACCCTCCAGAGACCCCTCAGTTTCCCCATCATGGTTTACAAGGCCGTCCACCCTGGAGTGCCCACCCCTGCTGTTGAAATCACCTCTTCCTTCAGGGGTGCTGTCTCTTCTCTGCACCCAGACCACTGGCCCTGGGCTCTGACAGCCCTTCCCTTCCTCTGTCCTGCAGCTTACTGGGGGGTCTCTGCTGCTCCTTGACCTCCAGTTTCCTGAGGGCCAGGGTCTCTGAGCACAACTGGGTTGTCTGACACTTCTATCCCCACACTGCTGCCACAAACACTCCAGAGATAGTGTGTTCCACCTAGCCCAGTCCTCATGACGGTCTATGACATGAGTACCAATGTCCCCCACAGGGATGGAGAACCTGTGGCCTTGGGACCACATGTGGCCCTCTAGATTTACAGAACAATTTGTTCTGTAAAGTTTGGATTCAGTCAAAAGGCCCCACTCAAAGGATCCAGAAGGCCCCCATGTGGTCCCAAGGCTGCAGGTTCCCCACCCCTTGACCAAGCAGCAGAGAAGGGATTAGACCCCAAAGCCCACCCTCCAAAGGGGGCTGAAGACCTGCCCAGGTGGGTGAAGGGGGTATCTGGACTTTCACCTGAGTCCCTGTAACCCTACTACAGGGTCCCCAAGCCTGGGGTGCAGTCAGGACTCCAGGGCACCCCCACGCAATACGCACCAAGACCTGTGCTACACACACACACCCAGTTCCTGTGGCCCCACACAACGAGGTCCACACCCACGCTCCTCCCTACTCTCTCCCAGCCTCCACCAGGCAGGCCACCCCACCCCAGCTCCAGAGACTTCCCTCCCCTCTTGCAGACCGGGTGCTGGGGTTCCATGGGGCATGAGCGCCCCCAGCTGACAAGTGTGGGACATACAGGGGACAAGGACCCAAGAATCCTCCCTGCCCCAAGACCCCTGCCTGCCCACCTTACTGAGCACCCATAGCCAAAGCAGAGGAGTAAGCTGGCAGCCGGGAGGAAAGAGCAGGCTGAGCAAAAACAGCAGGGTGGGACATCAGAGAGCCAGAGGCAGATGGCATGGCTGGAGTATGGATTTCAGCCTTGGACTTGGTGGTGGATTGGGCTAGGGGCTGGTAGAGAAGGGAGAATCAAATACAGCTCCCAGCTTTCTGGCCCTGGGTGGACGATGAGACCAAGGGTCCAGGAAGGTGGCTGAAGAACTCCTCTTGGACATGTTGGGTTTGAGGGGTTTGAGCAGTGCCCCAGCGAAGACCAACAAGAGGTGGACACTCATTCCTGAAACTCTGGTGAGCCAAGGGACACGGTGGGAAAGCAGGAGATTCATTACAGACCACTGTTCCCCCCTCTAGCTTCTGCCCCATCCTTGGGCAAATCTCTTCTCAAAATGGGCTCGGTGTGAAGAAGCCACTTCTGAGGTTCCTTCCTGCCCTTGCACTTATCGTTACCCACCCAGCCTCTCTCCCCCTGGACTCAGGCCCTGCAGAGCCCTCCTGAGGACACACGCTGAGGACACAGATTACATACGTTAGCTCCCAGGTACTGAGAACTTAGTAAGTACTGGGCACGGTATTAGCTCCCAGGTACTGAGCACTTAGTAAGTGCTGGGCACGGTGTTAGCTCCCAGGTACTGAGCACTTAGTAAATGCTGGGCATGGTGTTAGCTTCCAGGTACTGAGCACTTAGTAAGTGCTGGGCACGGTGTTAGCTCCCAGGTACTGAGCACTTAGTAAATGCTGGGCACGGTGCTAAGGAGGTCACCAACCTGCGGGTGAAAATGTGGTCACTCTGACATCAATGCACAAATCAGAGGGCGTCCTGAGCCCTGAGCACCTGTGTGCTGCAGGGCCTCATGCTGTCCCGCAGAGAGCCCCCAAGTCATTCAGGAGCCCCCATGGGTACAGCCTTGCTCAGGAGCAGAAGCAAGCCCGCCCTCTCCCTGCTCTAGCTTGCCTATAAAGACACCTCGCCCCCATGGCCAGTGTCTCCTGTGAGAACTCTGCTCTGGAAAGCATCCGTCCTCTGCCCATAGCCAGCTGAGTCCTCAGACCTCAAAGCCTTCATGGTTTGTGACAGGATGCTGCCGAGGAAGAATGGGGAACAACTCTTTCCTCTCTAAGCACCATGCCCCCAGGACCTGAGGCCACGTGTGCTACTGAGGCCCACAACCTTAGAGGCTTTCATAAATGAGCCTCCCTGATCCCCTGGTCCCAGTCCCCTTAACCTCTCTCCCCTAAGGGGCCCACAGCAGCCTTCAGGCCGGCAGGGCTGGCACCGGGTCTGCTGCAGGCATCTCCACAGGCACCTGGTATACAAACCTCCATCTTTTTCCACCAGCCCAGATGCTAAAGGCACCAAATAGACAACGTTCTATGACCACCTCCCACCGGACTGCGTGGGAGGGGTCTAGTGTGCAGGAGGAAGAACCAGAGGCCAGTGTGGCCAGGGGAGAGAGGGACAAAGAGAGGGAGCAGTGGGAGGCAAGGCTGAGCATCCGCATGAGCAAAGTGACACAATCTAATTAAGGATCCCTCAGGACCCCTCCTGCGGCCACACTGAGAGGTGCTCCAGGGCCAAGGGCAGAGCTGGAAGGCCAACCTATCACTTTCTGGAAATCCCTTTTGTCTCCCAGTACACCCACTCATGGACCAGGTGGGGATGGGGAATATAGGCATTGGGTGGTGGTTGCCCAAGTGTCCCTCAACCCAAGAGAGGCATCAAAAGAGGACAGCATGACCAGGATGAATGATGGAGAAATGAGGGGTCCACAGACAGCAACTTTCACCCCAAAAGCTGACCATAGGCCTGGCCAGGGTCAAGGGCACACCTACAGGCATCACGTCCCCACTCCCACATTCAAGCTCACCCATTCCTAGGTATTGACAGGGAGGGTAGGCAGCTGGCATTGCCCCCACCTTCTCTCCTTCTCTGATTGGAGTGCATTCTCCTCCTAATCCTAATGGATTGTCCGACTCTTCCCAGACATTCCTGGCTCTCTCACAAACTTGGGAAGCAGGATGGCTCTAACAACAATCAGCATTTCACTTAGGAATGTGCCTTCCCAGATGGACCACTCAGTCCAGCCTTGATCCAGGGTCCCTTCTGCAGCATCCTTATGGTAGATGCTCTCTGCTTGCACACCTCCAGTGCCCAGGAGCTCACCCTCTCACCAGGAAGCCCATTCCAAACTTGAACAGTTCAATCTGCCCACCTGGTCTTCTCCTCCAAAGCCACATGGAACACAGCAGCTCCCTCCTCCATGTGGTGGAAGCAGAGTGGGGAGAGAAATCACTTACAAAGAACCTACTATGTGCCTAGCACCTAACATGCACACATCAGCAACAAGCTTTGGTCCCTGCCCTCAGGGATGAGTTAAGTCATTGCAGTGCAAATTGAAAAGGAAAAGAATATCTAACTTTACCAAGCACTTATTATGTGCTAGACACCGTTCTAAGCAGGAATAAACCACTCAATTATCCCCAAACTCCTCTAGATTGGGCTGCTATTCTTTTCACATATACAATCTGCCTGAAGTCAGGCGGAAAGTAATGATGGACCAAAAAATTTGAACTCAGAGGACCAGGCAGCTGAAATTAGCAACTAATTCTGCCTGTTTTAACTTTGGGCCAGAGTTTCACTTTTCAATTTAAAGCATTTCCCTCTTCAGTCATCTCCAAAATACAGAATGCCTCTTCTCCCTGGAACGCCCAAGCAGGTGGGAGGAGGCACAGTCCCATGGTGCCATCTAGGGACAGAAGCATATGCTGCAGAAGTCTTGGGCAGCGGTGCAGGACCACCTGGACCCAGAAGGACTAATTGGAAGAAAAAGATCCTGTTCGAATCTCAAACACCAACCACCTCCCCCACCATGAGCCCGCCATTCAGTACTGCGCTGACTACTGCACCCCATCTGCTTCATAAAATTACCAATCAGAAGACAGCTCACTGCAGAATGGTGTCGCTAAAACTGTTTTTGTTCAAGGGCCACAGTGCCTTTTTAGTATGAATGCAGGTGACTTTAAGAGTTCTGAAACCTGGCCAGGCACGGTGGCTCACCCCTGTAACCCTAGCACTCTTGGAGGCCAAGGCTAGTGGATTGCTTGAGCTCAGGCGTTCAAGACCAACTTGACCAAGAGCAAGACCTCATCTCTAAAAAGAATAGACAAATTAGCCAAGTGTCATGACACACACCTGTAGTCCCACCTACTCGAGAGTCTGAGGCAGAAGAATTGCTCGAGCCAGGAGTTTGAGGTTGCTTTGAACTATGATGAGGCCACTATACTTTAACCTGAGGCAACACAGCAAGAGACTATCTCAAAAAAATTTTTTAAAGAAGAGTTCTGGAATCTGATGGTCCGGCAGAAGGCTTCATACTATCTCTGAGCACTGTTAAGTTGTACCTGTTCCTGGTGTCGGGCAGAGTTGAGACAGTGACCTTATGGGGACACGCAAGGGAGGGGGTGATACCCACAATATTAGTCTTATGCTGGGGAATGGGTACAGGGATATTCATTTTCTTAACCTTATGTATAATAATGTATAATATTTTTATAAATATAAAATACACTGCCTAAAGTTTATTACTTCTTTAAGTCTGGAACTTTGCGACGTTTCAGATCAACTCCACATCAGACAGTTGTACAGAGCACTCACAATGAACCACCGAAGCCCCGGAGGAAAATGTCAGTTTGTGCCCCTCACACCACCACCAGAGAATCAAATCAAGCCTCAAGGTCAGAAAGCTGCATGCAGCTTCATCCTTAGACCTTTGTCCAGGTGGCCACTGGAGTTCAGTGCACAAAAACTGTGACAAGAACTTTACTCACTTAAAAAATATTTAGTGAACAGTTACTATGTGCTAACACTGGGTGAGGTGCTGGGAATCCCAAAGGGAGCTGGACATGGCTCCTGCCAACTAAGGATGACCTCTATTTCTACAGAAATGAGACTTGTCCATAAACAGCAACAGAACAAGTTAGAAAGTGGGAGGTGTCGTAAGAGAGACATGGGGGGTGATATGATCACTTCCACCTTGGGAAATCTGGGAAGGCTGCTTGGAGGAAAAGACATAAAGCTAAGACTTTAAAGACGGCCAAGGTTTGGATTTGTTGGAAGGAAAAGACTCATTTAAGAAAGCGGGAATATGGCTCGGCGCCTGTAGCTCAACGGGCTAAGGCGCCAGCCACGTACACCTGAGCTGGCGGGTTCGAATCCAGCCCAGGCCTGCCAAATAACAATGACGGCTGCAACCAAAAAATGGCCAGGCGTTGTGGCGGGCGCCTGTAGTCCCAGCTACTTGGGAGGCGGAGGCAGGAGACTTGCTTGAGCCTAGGAATTGGAAGTTGCTGTGAGCTGTGATGCCACAGCACTCTATCCAGGGTGACAGCTTGACGCTCTGGCTCAAAAAAAAGAAAGAGGAAACAAGGCGGCGCCTGTGGCTCAAAGGAGTAGAGCGCCAGCCCCATATGCTGGAGGTGGCAGGTTCAAACCCAGCCCTGACCAAAAACTGCAAAAAAATAATAATAATAAAGAAGAGGGAACAATGTCATGAAAAGCTCCAGGGGTAAGTTTGGGGAACTTATAGAAGGGGAAGGCTCTTACAGAAGAAATCCTGAATTATCAGGCTGGAGAAGTAGCCTAGTGCTCACCAGTGAGCGGTGGGCCCATGCCAGGAAGAGTGCAAGCAGAGGGGGAAAGGGGTCCCACCATGAACTTATCTCTGTCCGTGCGTCTGTCCAGGGTAAAACGTCTTTCCTGGCAGACCCTCAACCAGCCCAAAGCCAACAATGCCCAGCCCTTTCCTGCCTGGCTCCATTCACCCCCATTCCTCAGTCATCTCACAGCACTTTTCTTTTTTCTTTTATTATAATTTTTTTTTTTTTTGGTAGAGCTAGAGTCTCACTTTACTGCCCTTTGTAGAGTGCAGTGGCATCACAGCTCACAGCAACCTCCAACTCCTGGGCTTAGGTGAATCTCTTGCCTCAGCCTCCCAAGTAGCTGGGACTACAGGCGCCCGCCACAGCGCCCGGCTAATTTTTTTCAATGCAGTTCGGCCGGGGCCGGATTTGAATCCGCCACCATTGGTATATGGGGCCAGCGCCCTACTTGCTGAGCCACAGGTGCCGCCCCACTTCTGTTGTTCTTTATGACACATTAACACTTGATCATTAAAATGGGTTGTATGATAATGCTATCAATTTCAATGAATATTTCCAGAACAAATTGATTATAAATTATATAGTTTGCATAGCATTATACTTACATTACTATGTGGTATAGGCATTTTTCACAATAGCTTATAGAAAAAATATGTTTGGTTATAGTAAAAACTTTGGAGTAATTGTTTATACTTGTATTGTTTTTGAAAGCCAAAGACTGAAAAAAAGCAGTATAGTGTAATTTTTAATATTTAAAAATTTTAGGTATGGAGAAATAAGAATACTTGTCTAGAACATTTATTTCAGACTTTTTTGTAAATTTAATGTTTTTGTATTTAACATGCTCCTCATGTTATTAATTTACAAAACCCTTTAGGTGGTTAACTTTGTCTATAATGTAAGGAAATTTAACTAAAAAAATCTCACATTAGGCTGGCAAGGTGGCTCTTGGCTGTACCATTGCTTCGGGAGGCTGAGGTGGTAGGATTGCTTGAGGCCAGGAGTTGTAGACTAGCCTGTGCAACATATCTGGATCGTGTCTTAACAAAAAAAAAAAGAAAAAGAAAGAAAGAAAAGAAAAATTAGCCGGTCATGGTGGCACATGCCTGTAGTCCCAAGTACTTAAGAGGCTGAGGTGGGAGGATTGCTTGAGGCCAAGAGTTGGAGGTTATAGTTTGCAGCACTTCAGCTAGGGCATCAGCTTTAAAAGAAAATCAACAGCAGAAAACTAAATTTATTTTAGAAATGTTAGTATCTTGATAATGTTTCACTGCATGTTTCATTGGTTCAAGGCTTTAAAAATTACAACCTGATTATATCCTACAGGTTTATAAGTATGAATGTGACTATACACTGCAATGACTTTTTCTAGGGTTGTTAGTGATTTGTATGTCTCTAATTCATTTTATTTTCTTGGTTTCTGAGGAGGAAGCCAATGTGGCTTAGCTCCTTCCTTTTGTCTTAAATTTTCTCTTCTAGTCTAGCACTCTTCAAACAGGCTGTAGAATATACCCAGGAGCTTGATGTAGTTTGGTTTTCATGGTGAGTAAAATGTGTGTGTGTTTTAATCATGGTTTCTACTTTTTTCTTACTGGTTGAGCTATTACTATCACAACATACTAGCATCTCATTTATCTAGCATGTAATTTAGCATATTTTGCATATGACTGAATTTTTAAGGTAAATGAAGGGGCACATTTAAGCACATAAGATTTTTATTTTGGTCGGTTTTAGATAAGTCTTAAAGATGTAATATATTCTTCTCTTTTTAAATAAATTATTGTGGTGGTGTACTATGCAGTTCAAAGATATTTTTATGGCCTGTGGAGAGAACTTTTTGACCCTGGCTAAGAGGTAATAGGTTGCTTAACTTTGTTTTTACTGTTTTTTCTCTTTGCCCTCGCTTTTGTTTACTATTACTTTCTCTAAGAAAGCTAGACCTTTGAAATATACTGTTGTAATCAGCACTGTGTCTGTAAGACTGATATGTATTGAATGCTCATTAAGCGCTAAACACTGTGTTGAGTTTACATCTATTATCACTTTTAGTTCTCACAGTAGCTCTGTGAGGTAGGACAAACTGAAGCTTGGAAGGATTACTTATATATCACAACCCAAGTTATCTGTCTAGAAAGCCTGTTACAAGCTTATTAGAATTTTTATGATGAAATAAAATAAATACATTCCATTCATTTGGAATTACCCTTGTGCCTAGCAATCCTTGCTCATCTTTTGAGATTCACCTCAAGGATTAATTATCCTTATTCCTAGAATTTTCCCTGGCCTCATTCGACCTCTCCTTTGTGAATGTTAAGAGGCTCTTCTAGTATCAGACCTAACTTACTGATAGGCATTTATTGTTTATATGTTTTAAACTCCATGAAAGCAGGTTCCTTGTGTCACCATGGATTGAGACCCTTTTGGCATTTTATTGAGTGTTGGAAAGATATAAGTAGTTCCGTGTGTTCTTTTTAAAAATTTTCTTCAGGAACTAGTGCTGTAGTATATATGCGTTCTTTATGGCTAATGCACTGGGTTTGAGTGGCAGGAGATGAAGCTATAGACAGGACCAACCTAGTTAGGACCTTGTTATAGTTTGCCAGGATTTTTTTAAGATGGTAGGAATCATTGAAAGATTTTAAGTTCTGATATATTTATTTGCTCTTTGGAAACAATCTGGGAACAATACGGAGGATAAACTGGAATGGAGCTGTAAAGACTGGTTTAGGATAACTGGTTAAGAGGATTCATCAGCGACCATTGCTCAGATTTTTTTCTTGCTTTCATTTCCAAACCTTGGTGTAAATAACTGTTTTTTAAAGAGACAGGGTCTTACTCTGTCACCTAGGCTGGAGTACAATGAGCTACAACTGAGCCTCACTACAGGGGATCCTCCTGCCTCAGCTTCCTGAGTAGCTGGCTACTATGAGCATGTGCCACAATGGCTGGCTGAGTTTTTATTTTTCATTTTTTGTAGAGATGAGGGAGGGGGGTCTTGCTAGGTTGCACAATCTTGATTTTAAAAAAAAAAGTGGAATATTTTCTTTTTTTGTGTGTTTTGAGACAGAGTCACCCTCAGCAGAGTGCTATGGCGTCACAGCTCACAGCAACCTTAATCTCTTGGGCTTAAGCGATTTTCTTGCCTCAGCCTCCCAAGTAGCAGGGACTACAGGCACCCATCACAATGCTGGCTATTTTTTTGTTGTAGTTATCATTGTTTAACAGCCCTGAGCAGGCTTCGAACCCGCCAGCCCTGGTGTATGTGGCTGGCACTCTAGCCACTGAGCTATGGGTGCCGTGCCTTAAAGTAGTATTTTCTTAAGATGTTTCCATAGAAGTGTTACTGAGTTCAGATTTGTGGATCTTTTTAAGGTTTTTTTTTTTGAGACCTAGTCTCAAGCTGCTATGGCAGCATAGTTCACACAACCTCCAACTCTTGGGCTCATGTGAGCATCTTGCCTCAGTTTTTCTAATTTTAGTAGAGACAGGGTCTAGATTTTGCTCAGGCTGGTCTGGAACTCCTGAGCCAGGCAATTCACCTGCCTCAGCCTCCCAGAATGCTAGGATTATAGGTGTGAGCCACTGTGACCAGCCTTTTTTTAAGGTTTTGATGGATTTTTCCTCCCTTAAATTGTTTCTTAAATGTGCCTAGTTAGAGCAGCAGTAGATGAACTTCTCTTCATCTATTGACATTGGGAAGAACAGTATCCCTTCTTTTTTTTTTTTTTGAGACAGAGCCTCAAGCTGTCACCCTGGATAGAGTGTTGTGGCATCACAGCTCACAGCAACCTCCAATTCCTGGGCTCAAGCGAGTCTCTTGTCTCCGCCTCCCAAGTAGCTGGGACTACAGGCGCCCGCCACAACTCCCGGCCATTTTTTGGTTGCAGCCATCATTGTTGTTTGGCGGGCCGGGCTGGATTCGAACGCACCAGCTCAGGTGTACGTGGCTGGCGCCTTAGCCTGTTGAGCCACAGGTGCCGAGCCAGTATCCCTTCTTACTATTCTGTTACAAGCATTGGTTCTCGTTGGCTCTTGTTTATTCAGTTCTTTGCTGATTTCATGGAATATACTGGTACTGTTTATTTTATTATTATTTTATTTGAGACAGAGCTTCAAGCTGTAACCCTAGATAGAGTGCTGTAGCATCACAGCTCACAGCAATCTCCAGTTCCTGGGCTCACGCGAGTCTCCCGCCTCTGCCTCCCAAGTAGCTGGGACTACAGGCGCCCGCCACAACGCCTGGCCATCTTTTGGTTGCAGCCGTCATTGTCGTTTGGCGGGCCCAGGCTGGATTTGAACCCGCCAGCTCAGGTGTATATGGCTGGCGCCTCAGCCCGTTGAGCCACAGGCGCCGAGCCTTATTTTTTTTTTTTTTGTAGAGACAGAGTCTCACTTTATCTCCCTCGGTAGAGTGCCGTGGCATCACACAGCTCACAGCAACCTCCAACTCCTGGGCTTAAGGCAATTCTCTTGCCTCAGCCTCCTGTATACTGGTATATCCAGGCGTCCTCAAACTTTTTAAACAGGGGGCCAATTCACTCAGACTGTTAGAGGGCCGGACTATAGTAAAAAAAAAACAAAACTATGAACAAATTCCTTTACACACTGCGCATATCTTATTTTGAAGTAAAAAACAAAATGGGAACAAATACAATTCACACCAATGCATGTGACCTGTGGGCCGTAGTTTGAGGACCCCTGAAACATTCACTTGCGAAGTTGAATATTTTCCTATCTGTTGACTAATTACATTTCCTTTTGTTGACTTGTTTGGCCTTGTCCTAGTTATCTTTTAGGACCTTAGTTTTTTATTTTTTATTTTTTATTAATTTGTTTGTTTTGAGACAGAGTCTTGCTCTGTTGCCAGGGACAGTATACCATGGCTTCAGCCTAGCTGACAGCCATCTCAAACTCCTGCACTCAAGCTATCCTCTTGCCTAAGCCCTGGAGTAGCTGGGACTACAGGTGTTTGCCATGATGCCTGGCTAATTTTTCTAATTTTAGTAGAGATAGGGTCTTACTTTGCTCGGGCTTGTCTTGAACTGCCTAGCTCAAGTGATCCTCCCACCCAGAGTGCTAGGATTTCAGGCATAGCCATGTTGGCCAGCCCAGTGTTTTTCTTGTTGCTCTGCCTGATAACTTAAAAATATATTAATCTGTTGTTATATTTGCTACAAACAGTTCCATCGTGTATTATTTGTCTTTTAATTTGGATCATTTGGGACATGTAGAAATATGTTACTTTGGGAGTCAAATCTGTCCAACTTTTCATTGGTTATTCCTATTACTTGTATACTTAGGCCTTTTTCTTTAAGAAGTTGGTAAATAAGTACATTTTATTTTAGTGTTTTCTAAAAAAATGGTTTAACAAAGTATTTCCTCCCAAATTGCTGTTTAGTTCTCTCATCACTATTTATTAACCAATTCTTCTTTTCCATAGTGATGCGTTAATCTTTTCAGTTATGTTAAATTAGGTACAAGTAGTCAGAGCCCTCTCTTTGTTCATTGTCATACTGTTTTCATTATGGTAGCTTTATGATTTAGTTTAATATTTTCACCATAACTTTTTTTGCTATTTTTTTCTTCCACATAAACATTAAACTTGTTAATCTTTAAAGGAAATTTCATTGGTATACTATTAGAATTGGATTTTTTAGGAAAAGGAGATATCTAGGACTATGCTATCTATATTTTTACATTTATTTAAGGTTTGGCCCATATTTCTCAGTATAGTTTTATAATTTTCTTCTTGAGTTTTAATTAGTTGCAGCTAGTTTATATTTGTGGCATGTACATTGTGTTTTCTCGTTTTAGTTATTGTATTTTGGAATGCAGTTATATATTTTTTTGCTTAATTATTATTATTATTATTTTTTGCTTAATTAGAACACTAACCCTGTTAATATTTTGTTTGATGTTGGTTTTCTTGGTATCAGTATCTGGTGCTTTTTACAGTTGAATATTAAGATTTACAATTTTTCTTTCCTTTTAGATTTTACCACTAATGTACAAATAGTTGAACAAAGTAAGGAATATTATTGTAGAATGGCTTCTGAAGGCACTGATTCTTTTTTTACAAAGCACATGTGATACTGTATTAAGAAACATCAAAACATATCTTAAATTTGGTGGTTTGGTTTGGTTTTATATTAAAAATTGACATAAAGCTTAAATTTAAAAATAAGTCTTGATGCTGGGTGTGGTGGTTCATGCCTCTAATCCCAACACTTGGGAGGGTGAGGTGGGTGGATTGCCTGAGCTCACAGGTTCAAGACCAGCTTGATCAAGAGTGAGACCCTGTCTCTAAAAAATAGCTGGGTGTTGTGGCAGGCGCCTGTAATCCCAGCTACTTGGGAAGCTGAGGCAAGATAATTGCTGGAGCCCAAGAGTTTGAGGTTGCTGTGAGCTTAAGACACCAGGACAGTCTATGGAGGTCAACAAAGTGAGACTCTCTCCAAAAAACAAAACAAAACAAAAGTCTTGATGTTTCATTTTTAGGAAGGAATTGCTACATACATGCACTAGGGCATTTCTTTCCTAAAGGTTTCCTCATGCCTCCTGATAGCCAGTTGTTGTCTTCTCGCATCCCCAGAACTTGTCAACCACTGATCTGTTTTCTGTGGCTATAATTTTGCCTTTTGTAGAATTTTGTGTAAATGAAATCACATAATCAGTAGTTTTCTGGGTCAGGCTTCTTTTGGTTAGCATATTGCTTTTGAGTTCTGTACATGTTGGGTATCCTGTACTTTTTATTCTTGAGGAATATTGCAGTGCATACCAATTTGTTCACAAATACCCACATTTGTTTTTAGTTTCTGGCTATTATGAATAAAGCTGCTATGAACATTTGAGTACATGGCTCTTTATAAACATGTTTTTCTTTTGTTTGAGTAAATGAGTGGAATTGTTGGGTTATACAGCAAGCGTGTGTTTTAACTTTATAAATATCTGCTGAACTTGTAAAAAGTTGTAGTTTTATACTTCCACTAGTAATGTAGAGTTCCAGTTGCTACCTGTCCTAGTCAGCACTTGATAGTCTTTCATTTTAGCCATTCTAATTGATATGTACAGATATTTAATTGTACTTTAATTTCTCCTTCCTTCATGGGCATATTTCTTCATATAATCTTTGAGTATCTGCTCAAATCTTTTACTCATAGTTTTAAAGTTGGATTGTTTTCTTGAGTTTTGAGAATTCTTTTTTTTTTTTTTTGAGACAGAGCCTCAAGCTGTCACCCTGGATAGAGTGCTGTGGCATCACAGCTCACAGCAACCTCCAATTCCTGGGCTCAAGAGAGTCTCCTGCCTCTGCCTCCCAAGTAGCTGGGACCACAGGTGCCCGCCACAACATCCAGCCATTTTTTGGTTGCAGCCGTCATTGCTTGGCGGGCC